>JBAIZL010000004.1:259207272-259209772 GCA_036971475.1 Prosapia bicincta | reverse complement strand
GATAATGCAGTAATATGTATAATGAACAATAATAATAAAGTTAATATGCATGAAAAAACAGTGAATTAGAATGTGGCTGCTGTATTAACGTCTATTCAGGGCAGACAAAGAATAAACTCAAAGGAAGATATAAAGAACATTTTTATGGATGAACGCAGCCCAAACATGGGTAGATGGAAGAGTTTCCGGCTGCGAAGGCAGATTTCCCAACCGACTACCCCAAATTATTGGAAAAACTGATTACTTCTTACTACGCATGACTCATAAAACATTTGCAAGATGTTTCTATTTATAATGTATTGTAACTGGCGTTACCGTGAATTTACAATCAATTGCGTCATAATATATCCCAAAAAAGATTTAGCCACCATGACGGAACAGGCCACTGCAAGGACCGCCACCGATCCAGAAGAACTGACCCTGGGACAATGTCCTAACTTATCGGACTGACTATTACAAATGAACAGGTTGTTTTATGGATTGTGAGCAAGTCGAAAATTTTATTTTAATAATTTTCCTTATCTAATTTTTTTCCTAAATATAAATAAATATTGTTTTCCAAAAAAAAGATAAATTAACCTTGATTAAATGACTCTATATGCAATAACTACGCTTAAAATCTTGTTAATCAAAGTTATTGTAACTTATTTAAAGTATATATTGGACCGGGATAAAAATAATAATTAAATAAAATTAACTAGAAAGAATGTTTTCTTTATTATTACCCTACAGCAGATTAATTAATAATGTTTTTGCAGGTTTCGACACAATATATGGTAATTTTCAAGTCCAAAAAAATTTTAAAAGTGTAAACATTGTCTAATTATTTTAAGAAATAAAAATATATATAACTTTTTAAAGAGAAACTTTAGATTCAATTTTTTTTTTAATGTTTGAAGTATAAATTAAATTGGTTAAAAATATATATTCTGTGTAACTGATCACAGTTTGTGTTTTTTGTTATACATTAATAAATATATCAAGAGACAGAGAGAGAGAGAGAGAGAGAGAGAGAGACTAATGTGATGAAAATTGTTAGCAATGTAAGTTCTATTCCGACAAATATTTGAACTCTAAAGTCTATTACAATTAGTTAATCTAAGTTCTTTTAGGAATTATTCGCGGAACATTTTGTTTAATTACAAGTTTTCATTGTATTCCAACTTATTGTGGTACAAGGATAGATAGTATTAAATCAATCCTGAAGAAATTCAGAGAAACCAAATGAGTTTGAAGGTTTCGACAAAATCTAAGTTTCATCTTCAGAACTGAACCGTCTCACTTTTTAGTTCCATTCAAGATTTTTTATTAAATGAAAAAAAATTAGGTTTAGTAATGGAAAAAAAATAAATTCAAAGATACAAATTTTAAAAAAATCAATTTAATAACAACTGATTACCTTTCCAGAAAGTTATCTAGTTATAATTTTAAATGCGTGCGTAGATAAGTCTTAAAGCATGTTTAGACTTTTCTTAATTAATATAAGTTACAAATATATGCCTTGTTTTCTGTAATATTTTGGAAAGTTTTGTTAATTGCATTGGTAAACAAAGTATTAAATAATTTCAGAAACAATAATCTAAGAGTTGATGGATGATTTATATACATTTTTAAATTGTTTATTTGTTAAACGAAATACAAATCCAGGTTTGGTTTAAATTCTCGTTTCTATATAGTCAAAGTTAAACTTCTTTTCAGTTAAATTTCAATTTTATTTATCGTAATAAGTAACCAATATTTCACAGTTTCCTTGGTAAAAATGTTCTTTAAGCATTACATCTCCAACTCACCCATGAGTATAGTAGTAACTCCCCGAGCAACATTTCGCCAAGTGGTTTGATGGTATATCCAGCAGCAGGTTCTATTAAGAAGGGTAGGTGTTAACATGGTTTAGGCTCTGGGGCAGGATGATGTCTTCGCACGTATGGAACACAGGGGAGATCACTTGATGGTTCTCTACGTTGCAACCAACTGACTATTTAAGTTTATTTATGACATTGTTGCAAGTGTGAGTAGATAAGTTATTTCAACACTGCCTTCTAAATATTATGCGTTTTGTAATAAACTATGATTTAGGATTTTCCAAATAATCTAATGTTCTTTTTAGCTGAAGATCTTTTACCTTTAAATGTATTAATTTAATACGAGACAAATTGCCTGATGACGTCACAACAGGTAACGTTTTATATGCTGTATAACATTGTGTAAACGAATGAACAATTTTTATTTTGAATGACCGAGGAATTCACAATGTCCATAGAGGGGGGTGGTTGTTTCATAAAGAGCTAATGTAATTGGTGACAGGATTGTGCATTCATCTGCGATGTACACAGACAGCAAAGAGATAGCAGTAACTAATTGAATGTGATAAAGTTCTCGGCCAGTTTTTCAACTGTGATTGCTTCCAACGTAATTGGACTGGAGTTATAACTGTATTGGTGCGGATGAATTTTTATTAAATTATTATACAACTAGTAATTATTTATTCAAAGTGAAATAA
>JBAIZL010000004.1:259127272-259202272 GCA_036971475.1 Prosapia bicincta | reverse complement strand
CTAGAGCCTGCAAAAGTAATACACGCTTACAACAGTCGCATTTCTAGAGCCTGCAAAGAAATAACCGCTTACAACAGTTGCATATCTAGCGCCTGCAAAAGTAATACATGCTTACAACAGTTGCATATCTAGCGCCTGCAAAAGTAATACACGCTTACAACAGTCGCATCTCTATAGCCTGCAAAAGTAATATACGCTTACAACAGTTGAATATCTAGCGCCTGCAAAAGTAATATACGCTTACAATAGTTGCATATATAGCGCCTGAAAAAGTAAGCCCCGATTACAAAAATTGCAAATCTAGTAGCTTCAAAAATAACACATGTCTTGGAAACTTGATGTAATTTTATTTCGTAAAATAAAAAATAATGAGAACTTAAAAGTTATTCGCAATAATACAAAACTAGTTCCAATACCCTACAGCAAGAGCGCAGCACCTTGCGGGAGGTAAGTTATCAGTTGCTGTACGCGAAAGTAAAAGATAAATAGGTCTGATCAGATGTTTATGAGCTCCTGGACGAGTAGCGTGTAAGGTCAGAAGTTCAGTGTAATAGGTTTCTTGGCATACAGTAGATATAATAAGATATAAATCCTACTTATTACATCCATCCAAAGTATGATATGATTAACGTCATGGACCCAACTAAAACTGTGTCCAAGATACGCCCGATATACTCAGGATAGCGACGTCTAAATCCAAGATCTGGAGCAATGGAAGCTATTAGTAACTAGACAATTCTAAACTGGAGTTATACGATCTTGTTTCCCTTTGCTCGTTCTAGCGGCCTATAGTAATTTATTAATTGAGCGTGCTATATGTGTACGTGATATGATGTAATTCGAACTGGATATTTATTTAGCGTCCATTTTTTATTTTTTTTGCCGGTCGAATTGGATCCATACCTTTAGTGTAGAAAAGAAAATACGCACCATCCTCTGTCAAGACTGTCTGTTAGATTCATTTCATAAAGTAACTATTTAAAACTTTAACTCCGTTTAGGTATTTATTATAAGAACTATATCGATTGTGTTGAAATTTATTTTTCTATTTCAAATAAAAAAGTTATTGTACATAATTAATTAAATGTATTGAACATGTATTACAAATTCAAGTAAATATAATTACTCATGTGTTTACTGCAGTTTGTGTAAAAGTTGTTTCACCTCAAATCCTGTAATATCCCTGATAGGTGCGACCCCGAAGAACGAAGCGTGATATTAAAGGTAATGTGCTACTGTTGGTTAATGTTATAATTTTCTTTCCAAATTCTATTTTAAAAGGAGAGTACACTAAATTCCAGTTAAAATAAAGTACGTGAAATGGGGCAACCCTTCCACAGGCGGGGCACAAACTATACAGTTTTAAATCCGGAAATAAAGGATGAATAAATCAAGAAGTCGAACACATACGTTCTAGAAGTGCTGGGGCACCATGATATACATATTATTATTCATTGGAAGTCAAAATACAAACCATAAATTTGAAAAGAACTTGACCTATTTTAGTAAAACAAAAATATTTAAAACAGTGTGAAGAGGAGAAACTTTCATGTGCTTCATCTTGTAAGGGAGCCAAATTATGCTCAAATATCCTGTCTCGTATTGTTACGTTTTTTTAGTCATATATAATGCCCTTAACTCGATATGCTGCAAGTATATTTGATTATATCGTATATTGATTAAATTATGTGTTCACGTATCCCTCTCTAGAGTCAAGTTTTCAGTGCTATGAGTTGTACGATGGTAGAAATTTAATCTTTCTCTAAAGAAAAGTTTATTATTTTTTAATACTTCAATGCTAAACCTAATTATCTAGACGAATGCCTTTTTACTGTCATCAACTATATTTTCCAATTGAATTTAGGTCTATATTCAAATTCCTTCGATTAGCTCACAATCTCCTGGTATTTATATGTATATATATATATATATATATATATATATATATATATATATATATATATATATATATATATATATATATACATACATATATATATATATATATATATATAAATATATATATGTTCTCGATATGTTACGTTATCCATTGTTTTTCCGTTGCACTGACTTTATGAAGTTAATATATTACTATTGTAAGTAATTTTATCCACCATTAAGTGCAATAATTTTACCTTTTGTGATGAGGCGCCTTTCGGTCACTTGACCATTGTCGAATCACTCTTATATTAAGTGTTGAGCATTTTTATTAAAATTTATTTTGTTGATGCAATTCTGGAGTTTGATTTTAAGGTTAAGATATTTCCGGTACAATCGTGTACCTTGCTAGGTGTTGGTAGAGTGATTCGACAATGGTCAAGTGACCGAAAGGCGCCTCATCACACAAGGTAAAATCATTGCACTTAATGGTGGATAAAATTACTTACAATAGTATTATATTAACTTCATATATATATATATATATATATATATATATATATATATATATATATTTATGTATGTATATACTGATACGTATTCCTTCACGGATGGAAAAATACTGATGGAGCGAGACTCGCTCTTCTACTGTTTGTTGGGTTCACCTCGTCAGTGCTGGATGATATTCTAGCAAAACGTCGGAACTGCGAATTTATGGACTGCAGAATGAACGGATGTACTCTAGATAGTAACTATTCATCACATATATATATAACTTGCACAAATTTTCAATCGTTAATCAAATACGCTTTTATTTATCCAATTATCCAAACAAGTTCAAAAACATTTTTGTTAGCCTATAGCGGATGGCGATTGATTTTACTACAGTTTTTTCAAATATTTATTCAATAAATAAATTATAAAAATATTAGGGGAAGGGTTAGGTCAGATTCGATCTGATTATATTCATGTTCGAAGTCTAACATTTTAGGAACTGAACCAATGCTAGAATTGAACTTCTCAAAGACCTATATGATAAACCCCCATTGTATAAATTTAAATTGTGGCCATGGCTACCACAAAATATCATAAGTAATGTTCTAGGAATAAAAAGAATAAAATAAACAGACAAACTTGGTTAACCGTATCGAGCCTTGCTCGAACAAACAAATAATGCAAATGGATAGGGGAACGAAACTACAATACAATGCAAGCGACGAAAAAAGAAAGCGTATAAATAGTAACAAATTAAAATAATAGAGCTAGTCCAACACCATACATAGGAAGTAAATTGGAAAATTGCAGGGAAATTCACTGTCTATTTTGCCACTTAATATTGTTATTCAGACAAATGAATATAGATATTTATATTGGTTGTAATTATAAAACAAAAAGAAACTAGAATAAACTTTTTCTTTGTTGATTTAAGTACGACTTGACTTTAAAAAAAAAATTATATATAACTTGTTTTTAATAAAAAATTAAATTTAAAAATGTAATTTGAAATTTCTAAATTTAATAACGTAAAATTATAACAATAAGCAAGATCGTACTTCTCTCTCTACTGTATTAGGTTTATGCCGTCAGTTTTGTAGAGTGATTGAATATATACTAACTATATTCAAATCTAAAAAACAAATAAACTATTTAAGATATGTGTATGGTTATGGCTATGTACTTATTGCCTGCCTGATTTTAATCATATTTCTTGTCGTAATTTGTTTACCCGTGTATAGTGCTTACCCGACACGCAAGTTTTATTTTATTCGAAAAAGTCACGCTCTTTTACCTTTAGCCACTCTTGTATATTTCTTAGTTGATTGTGACCAGTATGGTTGGTTAGAAGAGAGTTCGCAGGTACTCCCACAGAACCAAGAACTATACAGTTACAAGAACAAGTATAATAACTAACTTAATATATCACTCTTAAGAAGATACTATGAGACAACGATTACTATGTTACGTAATTCGTAAGATAACCATTAATACCCTCTTAGAGAAGGTAATTAAAGAGTACTAAGAGCAAACACATTTCTAAGAGTAATTAATTTACTCTTCAGGATGCAAGTAGGCCTACCTACTGTAACTATTATAATCCCCACTTTAATAAACAATACCAATTTTAAAACTAATTCTTTCTCTGCATAAACTTTACGATTTGAAGTAAATATATTTATTCAAATATATTCTTTACATATAGTAATATATTTAAATATATTTTAATAATTATGATTTACTTTAAATGAAATATATTTTATAAATGTTGCCACCAAATCTAAGTTATGGAAATTGTAGTTGAATTAAATACCAAATCCTAATTTTTATTGTATTTTCTACAAAACCGTAATTTTGCAAGTAAAATACAGACCATTACAAACAGTGGCAGTTGTCAGACAATTCCGTTTTACAGTAGCAAACTGTTACTTGGCAATGTTTTATTCATCGTGGCAATTACCCACGTCATTACATTTATACAGTTCCCGTTGTCTTCATCCATCTTGGACAGGCGTTGCGTCTTGTAGCGTTAGATTTGACTTTATCTTCTTGCTACAACGCTTGAAAACCAAATATCTCTGTGGTTTTAATATTGCTAATATATATATATATATATATATATATATATATATATATATCAACACTCTTTTTGTAACCATGTACCACTTGTGCTACATTTTAATGTACCTAAACAAGAACCTTACTTCATATATTTTGCGAGTTTACGTGCGAGAGCCTTATTTCTCTTTAGTAACATTATTATGGTTCACAAAACACCAATTATCCGAGCCCCGACTAAACGAAACGTAATCATTATTCAGAAAAAAATTAGGACTGAACGTTCAACGATTTCTAAAATAATGATTGTGTCTACATGTGCGATTGGCCTTTTCTCCGCGAAGCTAGTGCAGGTTAGGCGCAAATATTATCAGGATGCTGAGTCACCGCCTCAGTTTCAGGTTGACTGTCATCCTCACTTGGTGGCCGACCCTACTTCTCTGTCACGTCGGTCCGTTGTGAGTGACTGTCGTTGTTCACAATCCATTCTAAACGAAAACGAATTTCTTAGCGTTACTGGGTAAACTAATCATTATAGGTCAATCAGATAAAAGGATTAACGGGTAAACAGTTGGCTGATATGTGAGGTTGTAGACAATCAACGATTTCAGGCAATAAATGCAGCAAAAATACGCTTTTAAACTTTGAAAAGGTCATGAAAGCTGAAAGAAATCAATGAAGGCACCAAAAAACAAAAAAAAACTAAGATATGCCTTTTCAAGTGGTTTTTGCAAAAACCTTCCATGGGAAACCCAATTTCGGGTCCGATTATTAGTGGAAAAGCTAAGTTCATCTGATCTTAGTTCGTCTGATCTTAGTTCAGAAGTTTAGAAAAATATATAAAAAATATAGTGTATTCTCTAATTTGCAATGCACATGCAGTAAATTAATGGAATAGGCCCTTTATTCGAAAAAGTTCGTACTATTCGAATTTTTGTTTGTCGAGATGGGGTCCGATCCCTTTTTTCGGATACTGGGAGATTTACTATATTGTTTGTATTAGAGTTGTTGAAAGTAGCTCAGATAGTTCGACTAGCAATAATGTATGTTTTTGTTCAAGTTTACAAAGATTTTTTTTCACCTGTAAATAGATTAAAAAAATGACATCATTGGGTAAGGCCAAACTGTAGAGCCAAACTGCAATAAGTTCGGCGAGATGACTTTGGGCGTAAAGCAGAGATTTATTGGCATGCCAGTTAGGCGAGCCCATTCATTAATCATTCGCTGATGGAGTTATCTGCCGGAAAGCATTACCTGACGTTATGTCTGAATAAAGTGGCCTGTCTCAGCCGGCAAATATCTTCAAGTGCTGATTTGATTTATTCACTAAAGTTTTTGGTTGGAAAAGTAAAACCATCTTTGAAATTTAATAAAAAAAAACAAAATGGCAATGAATGGGCCTGGCCGACAGAAGTGATCAACTCCTTTGTAGGATGTAGATAATAACAGAAGCATGCACTTATTTGAAAAAAACTATTAGATGTTCAAATAATTACTGAATACAATATGTATTTAACGAATTGAATTAAAATCAGTTGTTAAAGTGTGTTGATTCGTATAAGGAAGTTATATTTAAAAAACGGCAATGAAATGTAAAATTCATTATAGTTTTAATGAATTAATTATAGTAAAATTTATTGTAAGATAAAAAATGTAACGGTTTTTAAATAAAAGTTTTCCTAATAACATTTTATTTTAATAATGAACAGTATCTAAAGTAACATAACCTATGTGTCAAAACAGCTGATCTAAAACCTAACCTATAACATAAAAACAGTGGTTGTCTGAAATCATGTTATTACTTAATTTATCGGATCAATGGATAATACAATTTACTTATCCGGATCAATGGATCAATTAATTTACTTATCCGGATCAATGGATCAATTAATTTACTTATCCGGATCAATGGATCAATTAATTTACTTATCCGGATCAATGGATCAATGGATCAATTAATTTACTTATCCGGATCAATGGATAATACAATTGTTCCCGACGAATCTCCGTCCAAGTTTGTTTTGGAGTAAATCCTAGCTTTTTCTATAACTATTACACCTTCCTCCTACTATCTCAGATATCCATCTTCTTTCTCGAAGTTTGCTTAAAATTAAATATTGCCCAAAATGTCTTGAATAAAAGGCTTTTAGATACATTGAAAAAGCTTAAACAAAAATTGGTTTCAAGTTACATATTTTTCCGTTTGTCCCTAATTTATGAAAACATCTCCTAAAGCTGGTAAAATATAGAAGGAGATAATTTCTAAAGGCAAAATGGCTCAAGCGACACGAGATTTAACCGTCATGATATTGAATTTACCGACTTTATCGTGCCGGGTTTTGTTTTGTGTTTTAATAAAACTAAGTGATTTATGTGTTTAGATTTTATTTTAACTGTTTCTCTGTAAAGCTCACTTATATCCATAGTTGATTAAATGTCTTTCTTTTATATTGAGTGCAGTAATGCGTTTGATCTGAAAAGAGAATATAAAACTTTGGTTTAAACCAAATAAAATTCAAAACCAGTTTTATAATTCGCATGAACATAGACAGGTTTTAGCGCATAGTTTCGCATCTATATCCGTTATTTTCAAAGAGCATGAAATATCATGAAAATCACAAATAGTGATGTTGTGCAAACAGTGACGACAGTCAGTAAATATTAAAATCATTCTTACATGACTGGTTATTTTTAATTTGGTATTTTGTTTTTATAATAACTTTAAAGTTGCGTATATTTGTGGTAGATAATTTTATAAAGGTAAATGGGAGCCTAATTTATTTTCATGACAGCTCATGTTTTCTGTCTTTATTTGCATTGAAGTTACCACTGAGATTATGTGTAAAGCTAGATGAAGCCTATATTTCTTTTTTCAGTTTTATTGTTTCTTGTTCTCACCCACCATTACATTCACCTTACTAACGTTATCCGTGCTTTCCAAATTAATTTCTAGTGATCTCAATAGTTTTCGAGCGGTTTTCCTTAATACGTATTTTCCATTCCACTCATGCTGACCATTTATTAGGCTGTTGCAATAATATACACCTTAATACAAAGAGCCCGATCTATGCTGGCGGATTGGGAACAAAAAGGAAGGAGTGACGAAAGAATACTAATCCCTTAACCAAAAAATTACATGTTCAAAAAAGAATAGTATTTGTACATATAAGTAATGCAATTACCCTGGCTTAAGTTCATTGGGAACGGGGACACTATATATTTAATGGTTGGCAACACTGTACACCCGTTACTGCAAAGGGGCGGTAAGCCGTCAATCCTTGACTGTTCACAACCATTTAAAGTCAATTTATCTCTTTAATACCATTTCTTATTTAACTTGTGATACCTATCCTAATACTAGGCACTATGCGATGAACGCAAGAGAAATTTTGTCTATATCATTTCTACACATGTTACATCTATTTCTCAAGAGGAATAACAATCTTTATACTTTTATAGTCAACTAAGCTAAATGTACAAGGCGGTGTGTTTTAAAATGTCTTATTTTTACTTTTAAAACATTCGACATAATTTCAAACTCCAGTATTTTTTTTATGAGTTCCTTGTAGGATTGTAATCGGTATGAGTGTTGTAGTTTAGGTCCTTACACACAGTTAGAATGGCAGTTGTTAGAATATGCTAATGGCTAGTCGATATGCGAAGAACTAGAGAGCAATTTTGCCTATATCATTTCTACACAGGCCACATCCATTTTCCAAGAAGAATAACAATCTTTTATAGTTAACGGAGCATAATTTACAACACGATGTTTCTTTTAAAATCACTAAATTTTACTTTTAATTATTATTCGACTTACCTTTATATCTCCAGAAATGTTTTTGAGGGATTCCTTGTAAGATATATCTGTATTTAGCTTTGTAGGGTTGTAATCGGTATAAGGGTTGTAAGCTAGCTTTATACACACAATTAGAATTGCAGTTGTTTATTATTATCTTCATGAAAACCCATTACTTTACTAAAATTCATAGACTCACAAAACTCATAGGTTTCATAAAACTCATATTTTAACTAAAATTACAATGGATGTCAAATTATTTTTTACATTATTAATTATCTTCTTTGTCTAAAAATTCTAGCATAACATTCCTAATATCAAGGAAGAGTTTTAAATGTCTCTTAACAAGTTTGTACATTATAATCAATGTACACTTCAGACATATTTTAAATTTTCGTTTTAGAAAATCTAACTAGATAATATTTCCAATCCTTAATGAACAATGTAGAATATAACACTCCTTAGAAAAATTTATATTCATTTTATTTAAGGAGAACTCTATACATAGGTTTTTAGTCATGTTTACATTAACAAACATTTTATTTTGTATAGGCTATGTTATATTTTTACTAGATTCTATAAACGCATACACTTTACCACCAAAAACAGAAGTGATGGAATAAATCAAGTTAGCACACGCATATGATTGCCCGCTATAAGACGGGCTGCTTCATTCAAAAATGTCGCGATAACTTCTTCGGTGAGCGATTAACGCATACCAATAAATAACCTCCCCTTACATCAAGCTCTGAATCCTCTGATTTAAACTTACTGAATTAAGTAATCCTCTGTTTTAATAACAAAAGTGCTTATTGCTCGTTGGGTTGTACTGATCCAAAGACAAATTTCATTTTAGTAAAAGCGTAAGATATGTTTTGGATATTTGGGGAACGAAGATTCTACCTAAGCCGGTTCTGTATTTCAGGGGCATTCATAAGATGGTTATTTTTGTCTGCTTTCCTACCAATAGAACAAGAGATAAAGCTCGTTAAAGTCTCCATTGGCATCAAGTTCTTGTATAGGCATGCTAATATTAATTTCTGTTAATTTTACAAAACAATTCCACCCCTTTAAAAGGCTTTAATGCATTTTCAAATACATGACAATGCAATATTAAAGACTTGGTATTATATTTGTATTTACTAAAACTTACAATACTAAAAAACGTATGTCCATTATGAGGCATTTCGGGTAATCCTTACTAAAGACAGGTTTAAAGAACAAGGTACCACTAAGGTGTGAATCAAATACTAAAGAAACAACATTAAATATTTCTCAGAAAATAAAGAGAGAAGATAGAAGGATGTCATCAAACGTATCGGAATTCTTATTTAAGTACTATTCAGTTAGAAAACATTTCATGTAGGGGGTATTACAATTGAAAACTATTGAAAATAGTGACGTACCTCAATAAAAGAAAATTTTATTTCTCTAAGTATTAAGTAAATTGAAGAAGAAAAATACAGAGAAACCAATGTCACGAAGATAACACGACGAAATAGAAAACTCAGAAGAAGGAAGAATTAAGTTGTTTTGAGAAAAATGGGGAAGTAGAAATAGGAATGCAATAAACAGAAAAATTTGAAAGGAGAAAAGAGCTTATAGAAATGAAAATGTACGTGGAAGTGGTTAGAAAGGCTATGAAGGCACTGTAGCTGTCGAGTGTATGGACAATCTCAGATAATTATTTCACGCCACATATTTCTAGAAGCCACTTCAGTGCTAAAGGTAAATGTATTAGAGTGTGCATACAGGAGTGGTGAAGGTCACGTGTTCATCACATTTACCGCCCTCAGGCTTTATGCAGAGCTTAGCATAAAATATGACCGTTGTGTGCGACAAGGCAACGAAGCAAACGCGACTTTATGCTCCGCTTGGGCGAGGTGGCCACCATGTTCAAGTGTAATCAGTTATTCCATTAAAATCTACAGTTCCCTTCCTGTGTAGCCATTACATAGCTGTTCCTATAATGTTTCAAGTTTGGAAAATAGTATATATATATATATATATATATATATATATATATATATATATATATATATATATATAATTATCATTTGAAATGGGATTTCATATTCGATGTTAAATATAAATTATGTTTTAAAATAACTTTAGTAACTCTAAAAATTCGTTATATTGATTAATTATTTAACTAATCATAAAAAAATTGCACAATATATGGGTAATTTTAAAAATATATATTTAAAACAGAGTTTCTAAACAGAAGGCTATTTAAAAATGCTGATATGGGTAGTTACAATACAATAATCTTTAGACATACCTAGCTTATTGTTGTCGTTATTCATATATATCTACGTATTTCTTCCCGGATGCAAAAATATTATCAACAGTTACCTGTAGTACGTTCGTTCATTTTTCAGTGCATAAAATAAAAGTTCCGACGTTTCGCTAGACTTTTATCTAGCATTGACGAGAAGGTCTGGGTACGTAACTTTGCTCTCTATACAAGTCATAAATAGGTGTCTTGCTTTACAACTATGAAAAAGAGGGAGATAAGGGGTTATTTTTGGAGCTTTCCAGAACTGAGGAAACAGCATAATAATCTCCCGAGGGAATAAAATACGAGGGATGGTTTTGTTCAGATATTGATAACATCTTTAGAAGAGGGCGCTAGAAAACTTCATGTAGGACCTTCTAAACATATATTTCGATTTACGAATCCTTGCTGTATGAGCATGGTGTAACTCCCAAACGCAGGTAACTGGTGCGCCTTCTGGGTAATATCACGTCGCCAAAATGTGCAATATTTGCAGACAGGTGGCATAAATAGCGTAGCAGCGTGAAATTTACTCAAGAAAAATAAATTAAAATGCAGAAATCGTTACATTCGACCTGAGCGATTAAGCATAAAGTAAAAAGAATAGGAAAACTAAATCAGCATAACAATACAAATGAACAACCTTTACCCACGAAGGCGAACAATTAGAATATTTATATACATTACAAACTAGATGTAATATGCCTAAAACTTGATAATTGCTGTTAAAGTTGATAAAAAGAAATTATTATAAAGTAATTTTCTTTTTTCCTATTTCCCTGTTTAACAAATATCTCCTTTCGTCTTTCAATCGCAAAACTGTGTTACTGATAACAATAAAACATTTAAAGTGGCTGTCGAGTCTTTCCTATCTTATTTTCCTTCCGCTTATGCACACGACTCACGTACTGGCATTGTTACAAGGGTTGAATGCTAAGGGCGGTTTAATTAAAATGTAAAGGAACTGCACGACGTTAAAGCACATCCTGATAGTAGGGCAGAAAATAACGCCACCACGCAAAAAAATATTACGAGAAAATAAACATTGAATATAAAATGATGAGTGGGAATACAACTGGTTAAAACGATGGTGTCATCCTAATTTGCGTGTTTGTGCGTGGGATTTACACAAGACTTTACACAATGAGCAATGGGGTTAATGCGAGAAATCTGCTTAAATGAACGTCCTCATTTACACAAAAAGGAAGCACTACTATAGTAATATTTATATATGCTGAAAGTGTATAAGCCTAACGGATTTCAAGTTGAAGATGACATCAAATAAAACACGCTCAAGATATTTACCCACTTTGTAACACAAAATGTTACTTATAATTGTATCTCCTCCCAGTAGCTCAATACGGATCTTGCTAAGTCCTTCATAATTTGGTAACGCTACCAATATTTTTTTTAAGTAGAATGTATATAATAACACAAACACACACACACACACACATACACACACACACACACACACACACACACACACAGCACACACACACACGCGCGCTCACACACACACAAACGCGCGAGCGTAAAAAAAGCAAAATGACCCAGATTTAAGAAATTTACAAATCAGTTGTTGAACCTAACTATAACTACTGACTTACTATGGACAAACGATTGCCACTTCAACTCTGCTCTCCTGGAATGCGATCTGAAATCAATGGCTCGATGTCAAGTCAGGCAGTAAAAGCTATTTTAGAATGTGACTTTGACGTCCCAAAAAAATCTTATCTTACTAGGAAAGAGCCAAGCTACTGAACCAAGAAATAAAAATCTCGAAGCGAATTGCCTTTAAAAACTTCCTAAATAAGCTGTACTTTAGGAAAGATGGCACTAAAGCCCACAACTATATGTACCGCCTTGATAAAGACTGGGCCCAAAACCAGCTCCAGTCTCTCATCTGTGGTAATAAAAACTCTCAGAGATGTAAAAGACATTTCAAATGTGTCAATACTGGCCACCTAATTTGAAATAGAAAAAAATTGTAAACTCTTACAAAACATCCAAAAACCTGTCTGGATCTTTTAAAAGCAGCCGAGGTGGATGTAATCCACGCATAGTTCCTAAAAACCTTGGAAACAATGAAAAACTTATCTTACTTGCTGTCATCAATCTCGCTGAGACACTGCATGTTCCACAATGGAGAAATATTTCCCATACTTAGACCTGGAAAACCTTGGAAACAATGAAAAACTTATCTTACTTGCTATCATCAATCTCGCTGAGACACTGCATGTTCCACAATGGAGAAATATTTCCCATACTTAGACCTGGAAAACCTTGGAAACAATGAAAAACTTATCTTACTTGCTATCATCAATCTCGCTGAGACACTGCATGTTCCACAATAGAGAAATATTTCCCATACTTAGACCTGGAAAACCTTGGAAACAATGAAAAACCTATCTTACTTGCTGTCATCAATCTCGCTGAGACACTGCATGTTCCACAATGGAGAAATATTTCCCATACTTAGACCTGGAAAACCTTGGAAACAATGAAAAACTCATTTTACTTGCTGTCATCAATCTCACTGAGACACTGCATGTTCCACCACAATGGAGAAATATTTCCCGTACTTAGACCTGGAAAACCTTGGAAACAATGAAAAACTTATTTACTTGCTGTCATCAATCTCACCGAGACACTGCATGTTCCACCACAATGGAGAAATATTTCCCATACTTAGACCTGGAAAACCTTGGAAACAATGAAAAACTTATCTTACTTGCTATCATCAATCTCACTGAGACACTGCATGTTCCACCACAATGGAGAAATATTTCCCATACTTATACCTGGAAAACCTTGGAAACAATGAAAAACTTCTCTTACTTGCTGTCATCAATCTCGCTGAGACACTGCATGTTCCACCACAATGGAGAAATATTTCCTTTACTTAAACTTGGAAAACCTTGGAAACAATGAAAAACTTATCTTACTTGCTGTCATCAATCTCACTTAGACGCTGCATGTTCCACCACAAAGGAGAAATATTTCCCATACTTAGACCTGGAAAACTTATCTTACTTGCTGTCATCAATCTCACTGAGACACTACATGTTCCACCACAATGGAGAAATATTTCCCATACTTAGACCTGGAAAACTTATCTTACTTGCTGTCATCAATCTCACTGAGCCACTACATGTTCCACCACAATGGAGAAATATTTCCCATACTTAGACCTGGAAAACCTTGGAAACAATGAAAAACTTATCTTACTTGCTATCATCAATCTCACTGAGACACTGCATGTTCCACCACAATGGAGAAATATTTCCCATACTTAGACCTGGAAAACCTTGGAAACAATGAAAAACTTCTCTTACTTGCTGTCATCAATCTCGCTGAGACACTGCATGTTCCACCACAATGGAGAAATATTTCCTTTACTTAAACTTGGAAAACCTTGGAAACAATGAAAAACTTATCTTACTTGCTGTCATCAATCTCACTTAGACGCTGCATGTTCCACCACAAAGGAGAAATATTTCCCATACTTAGACCTGGAAAACTTATCTTACTTGCTGTCATCAATCTCACTGAGACACTACATGTTCCACCACAATGGAGAAATATTTCCCATACTTAGACCTGGAAAACTTATCTTACTTGCTGTCATCAATCTCACTGAGCCACTACATGTTCCACCACAATGGAGAAATATTTCCCATACTTAGACCTGGAAAACCTTGGAAACAATGAAAAACTTATTTACTTGCTGTCATCAATCTCACCGAGACACTGCATGTTCCACCACAATGGAGAAATATTTCCCATATTTAGACCTGGAAAACCTTGGAAACAATGAAAAACTTATCTTACTTGCTATCATCAATCTCACTGAGACACTGCATGTTCCACCACAATGGAGAAATATTTCCCATACTTAGACCTGGAAAACCTTGGAAACAATGAAAAACTTCTCTTACTTGCTGTCATCAATCTCGCTGAGACACTGCATGTTCCACCACAATGGAGAAATATTTCCTTTACGTAAACTTGGAAAACCTTGGAAACAATGAAAAACTTATCTTACTTGCTGTCATCAATCTCACTTAGACACTACATGTTCCACCACAATGGAGAAATATTTCCCATACTTAGACCTGGAAAACTTATCTTACTTGCTGTCATCAATCTCACTGAGCCACTACATGTTCCACCACAATAGAGAAATATTTCCCATACTTAGACCTGGAAAACCTTGGAAACAATGAAAAACCTATCTTACTTGCTGTCATCAATCTCGCTGAGACACTGCATGTTCCACAATGGAGAAATATTTCCCATACTTAGACCTGGAAAACCTTGGAAACAATGAAAAACTCATTTTACTTGCTGTCATCAATCTCACTGAGACACTGCATGTTCCACCACAATGGAGAAATATTTCCCGTACTTAGACCTGGAAAACCTTGGAAACAATGAAAAACTTATTTACTTGCTATCATCAATCTCACCGAGACACTGCATGTTCCACCACAATGGAGAAATATTTCCCATACTTAGACCTGGAAAACCTTGGAAACAATGAAAAACTTATCTTACTTGCTATCATCAATCTCACTGAGACACTGCATGTTCCACCACAATGGAGAAATATTTCCCATACTTATACCTGGAAAACCTTGGAAACAATGAAAAACTTCTCTTACTTGCTGTCATCAATCTCGCTGAGACACTGCATGTTCCACCACAATGGAGAAATATTTCCTTTACTTAAACTTGGAAAACCTTGGAAACAATGAAAAACTTATCTTACTTGCAGTCATCAATCTCACTTAGACGCTGCATGTTCCACCACAAAGGAGAAATATTTCCCATACTTAGACCTGGAAAACTTATCTTACTTGCTGTCATCAATCTCACTGAGACACTACATGTTCCACCACAATGGAGAAATATTTCCCATACTTAGACCTTCAAAACTTATCTTACTTGCTGTCATCAATCTCACTGAGCCACTACATGTTCCACCACAATGGAGAAATATTTCCCATACTTAGACCTGGAAAACCTTGGAAACAATGAAAAACTTATCTTACTTGCTATCATCAATCTCACTGAGACACTGCATGTTCCACCACAATGGAGAAATATTTCCCATACTTAGACCTGGAAAACCTTGGAAACAATGAAAAACTTCTCTTACTTGCTGTCATCAATCTCGCTGAGACACTGCATGTTCCACCACAATGGAGAAATATTTCCTTTACTTAAACTTGGAAAACCTTGGAAACAATGAAAAACTTATCTTACTTGCTGTCATCAATCTCACTTAGACGCTGCATGTTCCACCACAAAGGAGAAATATTTCCCATACTTAGACCTGGAAAACTTATCTTACTTGCTGTCATCAATCTCACTGAGACACTACATGTTCCACCACAATGGAGAAATATTTCCCATACTTAGACCTGGAAAACTTATCTTACTTGCTGTCATCAATCTCACTGAGCCACTACATGTTCCACCACAATGGAGAAATATTTCCCATACTTAGACCTGGAAAACCTTGGAAACAATGAAAAACTTATTTACTTGCTGTCATCAATCTCACCGAGACACTGCATGTTCCACCACAATGGAGAAATATTTCCCATATTTAGACCTGGAAAACCTTGGAAACAATGAAAAACTTATCTTACTTGCTATCATCAATCTCACTGAGACACTGCATGTTCCACCACAATGGAGAAATATTTCCCATACTTAGACCTGGAAAACCTTGGAAACAATGAAAAACTTCTCTTACTTGCTGTCATCAATCTCGCTGAGACACTGCATGTTCCACCACAATGGAGAAATATTTCCTTTACGTAAACTTGGAAAACCTTGGAAACAATGAAAAACTTATCTTACTTGCTGTCATCAATCTCACTTAGACACTACATGTTCCACCACAATGGAGAAATATTTCCCATACTTAGACCTGGAAAACTTATCTTACTTGCTGTCATCAATCTCACTGAGCCACTACATGTTCCACCACAATGGAGAAATATTTCCCATACTTAGACCTGGAAAACTTATCTTACTTGCTGTCATCAATCTCACTGAGACACTGCATGTTCCACCACAATGGAGAAATATTTCCCATACTTAGACCTGGAAAACTTATCTTACTTGCTGTCATCAATCTCACTTAGATATTGCATGTTCCACCACAATGGAGAAATATATCCTTTACTTAAACCTGGAAAACAAGCAACAATAGCTGAGAGCTACATACATGTATCTCTCACCAGTGTTTGCAGCAAAATGTAGAGAAAATGTTATAACCGACTTACCCAGTATGTAGAGTAGTGCAGAGTAAACTATAACGCAGAAGCTGGCTTTAGAAAGTATGAGGAACCATGGTTGGAAATTTCACTCAACATGTAAAAGACGGCTTCCATAGAAAAGGTCAACCATAGCAGTCCAGGTAGAACTTACGCCCGTTTTCGATAGTTTGGCAAAGCATATTTATGAATTATCACAGATTTATCCACTATGAGTTATGTGGCAACCTCTCAACCTTTCTGTCCCACATATAAACAAGAGTCAATTTTCTAACTGTGCATCAAAATTTCATACCCTGAGGCACGTCCTGCGTTAAGAGGCAGTAATTTCGTCTACGCTGTTCAACGCTATGATAATAGTGTCAAAGACACCATTCGTGCAATACCTGGTGCCCAGACTCTATTGTATGTCACTAATCTTCTCTTTCGACCCAACATAGGTGGCATTATTGCTCTACAAAAGTGTATGAATGATAGCTTACTGAGACTTGGAACATCATGACCGTAAAAGCTACGAAAATGAGTTTCCAACTTTTTCATTCCCCACTAGAATACAAAAGGGGAGCTTAACATTCGAAAACTCAACCTCTGATAGCAGCAATACTTCGAGATACTTGGAAGTTACTTAGGAAAATACCACACATACGTGGAGTCATTGAAATAACACATTGGCCACTGCGCTGAAAAAGTAATCTAAAACATGAAAACTCAAGTGACTAACACTTCTAATTGGACAGCTAGCCAAGTTGTTCTAAAAACTGCTAAGTCATATATAAGGCCGATTATAGACTATGCAGATGTACATTGAACGGAAGAGACAAGTCAACGGAATGAACTATGCAGAGGAACATTGAACGGAAGAGACAAGTCAACTGACTGAACTACCCAGAGGAACATTGAACGGAAGAGACAAGTCAACGGACTGAACTATGCAGGGGAACATTGAACGGAAGAGACAAGTCAACGGAATTAACTATGCAGAGGAAAACAACTTAAAGCAACTGTGGCGTAAATGTTTATATTAATTAAAACAACCTCTCACCACAAATTCAACAAATTTTATTTTAACCTTATGTACATTTCGACTACAAAGTAATAATCTTCAGAGGTATTTTTACAAATAACTAACTTACAGCTAAACCTATACGTATTTATAACACTATCCACCTACACTATCCGACCAATTATGTTACGAGTAACAACTAGGTCTGGTCTAACACAAGGAGTTACCGTTACATTATTTTTGAATTTTACAGTAATTATTAAATTTACACATTTGACAATTAAAACTATAACTATCTCTTAACTAATTGATACGATTGGGAATTCGGGATAGGCCATTTGTCAGAATTTAATAATTTATTAGTTTCATATTTATTAATAAACATACTTTCGAAACTATTTAACATATTTTTTGATTTAACATTTTTAATTAATTTAAGGTTATTTATATCTAAGTTATGATTAGTTTCTAAGATATGTTCAGCTACACTTGATTTCTCTGGCCTTTGAAATTTTATATGACTAATGTGTTCTTTGAATCTAGTGGAAATTTTTCGTTTAGTTTGACCAATATAAATCTTTTCACATGAATTACAAGTTACTTTATAAATCCCTGACTTATCCAATGTTTCTATTTTATCTTTTGGGTTATTTAAGAGATTTTTAAGGCTATTTTGGCTCTTATATGCTACTTTAAAATTTACTTCTTTAAAAACTTTTTCTAGGCCTTTTGTTAAATTTTTATCAAAGGGTAAACTAATATATTTATTTTTAACAGTTTCTCTCTCTGATATTAAGGTAGTGGAATCTTTTCTTAATTTATTCAAACTCTGTTTTCTTAATATATTATTAATAATTTTAGGATCATATCCTTTAAATTTGGCTATTTCTTTAATTCTAGCAAGTTCAATTTCAAATCTATTTTTATTTAAAGGTGTTTCAATTAATCTATTAATCATACTATTAAATACTGCAAGTTTATGTGACATACAATGGTTCGAATCTACGGGGATATACCTATTATTATTCGTAATTTTGCGATATATATATATATATATATATATATATCAAACTATATTTCATTATTGTTCCGTATACATAAAATATCAAGAAACGGTAAACTATTATTCTTCTCTAACTCATAAGTAAATTTAATGTTTCTATGGTTTTTGTTAATATCTGATAAAAAATTGTTAATATTACATTCTTTAAGAATAAAAATAGCAAAAATTGCATACATTGACCGAGAAGGTAACTCCTTCTGTTAGACCAGACCTAGTTGTTACTCGTAACATGATTGGTCGGATAGTGTAGGGGCGTGGCCAAGGAGTTCCCGTTGCTTATAAATACGCATAGGTTTAGCTGTAAGTTAGTTATTTGTAAAAATACCTCTGAAGATGATTACTTTGTAGGCGAAATGTACATAAGGTTAAAATAATATTTGTTGAATTTGTGGTGACAGGTTGTTTTAATTAATATATGCAGAGGAACATTGAATGGAAGAGACAAGTCAGTTGACTGAACTATGCAGAGGAACATTGAACGGAAGAGACAAGTCAATGGAATTAACTATGCAGAGGAACATTGAATGGAAGAGACAAGTCAACTGACTGACCTATGCAGAGGAACATTGAACGGAAGAGACAAGTCAACGGAATGACCTATGCAGAGGGACATTGAATGGAAGAGACAAGTCAGCGGAATGAACAATGCAGACGTACATTGAACGGAAAAGACAAGTTAATGGAATGAACTATGCAGACGTACTTGAACGGAAGAGTCAAGTCAATGGACTGAACTATGCAGACGTACATTGAACGGAAGAGACAAGTCAACGGACTGAACTATGCCGAGGAACATTGAACGGAAGAGACAATTCTACGGACTGACCTATGCAGAGGAACATTGAATGGAAGAGACACCTCAACGGAATGAACAATGCAGACGTACATTGAACGGAAAAGACAAGTTAACGGAATGAACTATGCAGACGTACTTGAACGGAAGAGTCAAGTCAATGGAATGAACTATGCAGAGGAACACTGAATGGAAGATACAAATCAACTGACTGAACTATGCAGACGTACATTGAACGGAGGAGACAAGTCAACGGACTGAACTATGCAGTGGAACATTGAACGGAAGAGACAAGTCAACGGAATGACCTATGCAGAGGAACATTGAATGGAAGAGACACCTCAACTGAATGAACTATGCAGACGTACATTGAACGGAAGAGACAAGTCAACGGAATGAACTATGCAGAGGAACACTGAATGGAAGATACAAATCAACTGACTGAACTATGCAGACGTACATTGAACGGAAGATACAAATCAACTGACTGAACTATGCAGACGTACATTGAACGGAAGAGACAAGTCAACGGAATGACCTATGCAGTGCAACATTAAATGGAAGAGACACCTCAACGGAATGAACTATTCAGACATACATTGAACGGAAGAGACAAGTCAACGGAATGAACTATGCAGAATTTACATTAAACGGAAGAGACAAGTCAACGGAATGACCTATACAGAGGAACACTGAATGGAAGATACAACTCAACTGACTGAACTATGCAGACGTACATTGAATGGAAGAGACAAGTCAACGGAATGACCTATGCAGAGGGACATTGAATGAAAGAGACAAGTCAGCGGAATGACCTATGCAGAGGGACATTGAATGGACGAGACAAGTCAGCGACATGAACTATGCAGAGAAACATTGAATGGAAGAGACAAGTCAACTGACTGAATTATGCAGACGTACATTGAACGGAAGACACAAGTCAACGGAATGACCTATGCAGAGGAACACTGAATGGAAGATACAAATCAACTTACTGAACTATGCAGACCTACATTGAACGGAAGAGACAAGTCAACGGACTGAACTATTCAGGGGAACATTGAACGGAAGAGACAAGTCAACGGAATGAACTATGCAGAGGAACACTGAATGGAAGATACAAATCAACTGACTGAACTATGCAGACGTACATTGATTGGAAGAGACAAGTCAACGGAATGACCTATGCAGAGGGACATTGAATGGAAGAGACAAGTCAGCGGAATGAACTATGCAGAGAAACATTGAATGGAAGAGACAAGTCAACTGACTGAACTATTAAGAGGTACATTGAACGGAAGAGACAAGTCAGCGGAATGACCTATGCAGAGGGACATTGAATGGAAGAGACAAGTCAGCGGAATGAACTATGAAGACGTACATTGAACGGAAGAAACAAGTCAACGGAATGATCTATGCAGAGGAACTTTGAATGGAAGAAACAAGTCAACGGAATATACTATGCAGAGGAACATTGAATGGAAGAGACACCTCAATGGAATGAACTATGCAGACGTACATTGAACGGAAGAGACAAGTCAACGGAATGAACTATGCAGAGGAACACTGAATGGAAGATACAAATCAACTGACTGAACTATGCAGACGTACATTGAATGGAAGAGACAAGTCAACGGAATGACCTATGCAGAGAAACATTGAATGGAAGAGACAAGTCAACTGACTGAACTATGCAGACGTACATTGAACGGAAGAGACAAGTCAACGGAATGAACTATGCAGAGAAACATTGAATGGAAGAGACAAGTCAACTGACTGAACTATTCAGAGGAATATTGAACGGAAGAGACAAGTCAGCGGATTGAACTATGCAGACGTACACTGAACAGATGAGACAAGTCAACGGAATGACCTATGCAGAGGAACACTGAATATAAGATACAAATCAACTGACTGAACTATGCAGACGTACATTGAACGGAGGAGACAATTCAACGGACTGAACTATGCAGTGGAACATTGAACGGAAGAGACAAGTCAGCGGAATGAACTATGCAGTGGAACATTGAATGGAAGAGACACCTCAACGGAATGAACTATGCAGACGTACATTGAACGGAAGAGACAAGTCAACAGAATGAACTATGCAGAGGAACACTGAATGGAAGATACAAATCAACTGACTGAACTATGCAGACGTACATTGAACGGAAGAGACAACTCAACGGAATGAACTATGCAGACGTACATTGAACGGAAGGGACAAGTCAACGGAATGAACTATGCAGAGGAACATTGAACGGAAGAGACAACTCAACGGAATGAACTATGCAGACGTACATTGAACGGAAGAGACAAGTTAACGGACTGAACTATGCAGTCGAACATTGAAAGGAAGAGACAAGTCAACGGAATGAACTATGCAGACGTACATTGAAAGGAAGAGACAAGTTAACGGACTGAACTATGCAGTCGAACATTGAAAGGAAGAGACAAGTCAACGGAATGAACTATGCAGACGTACATTGAAAGGAAGAGACAAGTCAACGGACTGAACTATGCAGACGTACATACGTTCGCGGTAGATAAGGTAATCAAGACCTGCATTAATTTTACGAGAATCATGGTTTCTGCTAGCTTTTACAATAGTATTCCGAGAGTCTTGGTTGCTGCTAGGCTGTATTCAATGTTTCGAGAATCATGGTTTCTGCTAGCTGTTACAATAGTATTCCGAGAGTCATGAATTCTGCTAGGCTGTACTTGAATGTTTCGAGAATTATAGTTTCTACTAGCTTTTACAATATTATTCCGAGAGTCATGGTTGCTGCTAGGCTGTACTTGAATGTTACGAGAATCGTGGTTTCTGCTAGCTTTTACAATAGTATTCCGAGAATCATCGTTGCTGCTAGGCTGTACTTGAATGTTTCGAAAATCATTGTTGCTGCTAGCTGTTACAATAGTATTCCGAGAGTCATGGTTTCTGCTAGGCTGTACTTGAATGTTACGAGAATGATTATTTCTGCTACCTTTTACAATAGTATTCCGAGAGTCATTGTTGCTGCTAGGCTGTACTTGAATGTTACGAGAATCATGGTTTCTGCTAGCTTTTACAAGAGTATTCCGAGAGTCATGGTTGCTGCTAGGCTGTACTTGAATGTTACGAGAATCGTGGTTTCTGCTATCTTTTACAATACTATTCCGAGAGTCATGGTTGCTGCTAGGCTGTACTTGAATGTTACGAGAATCGTGGTTTCTGCTAGATTTTACAATAGTATTCCGAGAGTTATGGTTGCTGCTAGGCTGTACTTGAATGTTTCGAGAATCGTGGTATCTGTTTGCTTTTACAATAGTATTCCGAGAGTCATGGTTGCTGCTAGGCTGTACTTGAATGTTATGAGAATCGTGGTATCTGTTAGCTGTTACGATAGTGTTCCGAGAGGCATGGTTGCTGCTAGGCTGTACTTGAATGTTATGAGAATCAAGATTTCTGCTAGGTTGTACAATAGGATCCCGAGAGTAATGGTTGCTGCTATGCTGTACTTGAATGTTTCGAGAATCATGATTTCTGCTAGCTTTTACAATAATATTACGAGAGTCATGGTTGCTGCTAGGCTGTACTTGAATGTTTCGAGATTCGTGGTTTCTGCTAGCTTTTACAATAGTAATCTGAGAGTCATTGTTGCTGCTATGCTGTATTTGAATGTTTCGAGAATCGTGGTTTCTGCTAGATTTTTCAATAGTATTCCGAGAGTTGCTGCTAGGCTGTATGTGAATGTTACATTCGATAACATTTAATCGAGGATTAGCGGACAATCACGTAAGCCTTCACAACCTCCAAACACTTAAGTCTCACTCCAGGTAATTATTTTAAATGCCCATATCATTGAGACATAATCTTGTGTAAATGCATTCAGAAATTCACGATGCAATAGAAAAACAGTTGTAAATCTGAAGGCTGAAGCTATTTTGAAACGTAAAGGATCATTGGGTAATGATTCTTTCTTGTTGCAATTACATTTAATCTAGGATTAGCTGACAATCACGTAAGCCTCCTCAACCTCCAAATACTTTAGCCTCACTCCAGGTAATTATTTTAAATGCACATAACATTGTGTGAATGCATTCAGAAATTCACTCTGCAATAGAAAAACAGATGTAAATCTGAAGGCTGAAGCTGTTTCAAAACGTAAAGGATCATTGGGTAATGATTGTCTAGTGTTGCGATTACATTTAATCGAGAATTAGCTGACAATCACGTAAGCCTCCTAAGCCTTCAAATACTTTAGCTAAACTCCAGGTTAATTATTTTAAATGCCCATATCATTGTGACATAATATTGTGTTAATGCATTCAAAAATACTCGCAGGAATAGAAAATCAGTTGTAAATCTGAAGGCTGAAGCTATTTTGAAACGTAAAGGATCATTGGGTAATGATTCTTTCTTGTTGCAATTACATTTAATCTAGGATTAGCTGACAATCACGTAAGCCTCCTCAACCTACAAATACTTTAGCCTCACTCTAGGTAATTATTTTAAATGCCCATATCATTGTGACATAACATTGTGTGAATGCATTCAGAAATTCACGCTGTAATAGAAAATCAGTTGTAAATCTGAAGGCTAAACTGTTTCAAAGCGTAAAGCATCATTGGGTAATGATTGTCTAGTGTTGCGATTACATTTAATCGAGGATTAGCTGACAATCACGTAAGCCTCCTCAACCTCCAAATACTTTAGATTCCCTCCAGGTAATTATTTTGAATGCCCATATCATAAAGACATTGTGGCACGATATTGTGTGAATGAATTCAGAAATTCACTCTGCAATAGAAAAGCAGTTGTAAATCTGAAGGCTGAAGCTGTTTCAAAACGTAAAGGATCATTGGGTAATGATTGTCTAGTGTTGCGATTACATTTAATCGAGGATTAGCTGACAATCACGTAAGCCTCCTAAGCCTCCTAAGCCTTCAAATACTTTAGCTAAACTCCAGGTTAATTATTTATATTTCCATATCATTGTGACATAATATTGTGTGAATGCATTCAAAAATACTCGCAGGAATAGAAAATCAGTTGTAAATCTGAAGGCTGAAACTGTTTTGAAACGTAAAGGATCATTGGGTAATGATTGTCTAGTGTTGCGATTACATTTAATCTAGGATTAGCTGACAGTCACGTAAATCCCCTCAACCTCCAAATACTTTATCCTCACTCCAGGTAATTATTTTAAATGCCCATATCATTGTGACATTATATTGTGTGAATGCATTCAGAAATTTACGCTGCAATAGAAAAACAGTTGCAAATCTGAAGGCTGAAGCTATTTTGAAACGTAAATTATCATTGGGTAATGATTGTTTCTTGTTGCAAATACATTTATTCTAGGATTAGCTGACAATCACGTAAGCCTCCTCAACCTCCAAATACTTTAGCCTCACTCCAGGTAATTATTTTAAATGCACATAACATTGGGTGAATGCATTCAGAAATTCACGCTGCAATAGAAAAACAGTTGTAAATCTGAAGGCTGAAGCTGTTTTGAAACGTAAAGGATCATTGGGTAATGATTGTTTCTGCTTGCAATTACATTTAATCTAGGATTATCTGATAATCACGTAAGCCTCCTCAACCTCCAAATACTTTAGCCTCACTCCAGGTAATTATTTTAAATGCACATAACATTGTGTGAATGCATTCAGAAATTCAAGCTGCAATAGAAAAACAGTTGTAAATCTGAAGGCTGAAGCTCTTTTGAAACGTAAAGGATCATTGGGTAATGATTCTTTCTTGTTGCAATTACATTTAATCTAGGATTAACTGATAATCACGTAAGCCTCCTCAACCTCCAAATACTTTAGCCTCACTCAAGGTAATTATTTTAAATGCCCATATCATAATGACATTGTGGCATGATATTGTGTGAATGCATTCAGAAATTCACTCTGCAATAGAAAAACAGTTGTAAATCAGAAGGCTGAAGCTATTTTGAAACGTAAAGGAACATTGGGTAATAATTGTCTAGTGTTGCGATTACATTTAATCTAGGATTAGCTGACAGTCACGTAAGCCTCCTCAACCTCCAAATACTTTAGCCTCATTCCTGGTAATTATTTTAAATGCACATACCATTGTGTGAATGCATTCAGAAATTCACGCTGCTATAGAAAAACAGTTGCAAGTCTGAAGGCTGAAGCTGTTTTGAAACGTAAAGGATCATTGGGTAATGATTGTTTCTTGTTGCAATTACATTTAATCTAGGATTAGCTGCCAATCACGTAAGCCTCCAAATACTTTAGCCTCACTCCAGGTAATTTTTTTAAATGCCCATATCATTGTAACATAATATTGTGTGAATGCATTCAAAAATACTCTCAGGAATAGAAAATCAGTTGTTAATCTGAAAGCTGAAGCTGTTTTGAAACGTAAAGGATCATTAGGTAATGATTGTCTAGTCTTGCGATTACATTTAATAGAGGATTAGCTGACAATCACTTAAGCCTCCTAAGCCTTCAAATACTTTAGCTAAACTCCAGGTTAATTATTTTATATGCCCAAAATAATTGTGATATAATATTGTGTGAATGCATTCAAAAATACTCGCAGGAAGAGAAAATAAGTTGTAAATTTTAAGGCTGAAGCTGTTTTGAAACGTAAAGGATCATTGGGTAATGATTGTTTCTTGTTGCGAATACATTTAATCTAGGATTAGCTGACAATTACGTAAGCCTCCTCATCTTCCACATACTTTATCCTCACTCCAGGTAATTATTTTATATGCCCATATCATAATGACATTGTGGCACGATATTGTGTGAATGCATTCCGAAATTCACTCTGCAATAGAAAAACAGTTGTAAATCTGAAGGCTGAAGCTGTTTTGAAACGTAAAGGAACATTGGGTAATAATTGTCTAGTGTTGCGATTACATTTAATCTAGGATTAGCTGACAATCACGTAAGCCTCCTCAACCTCCAAATACTTTAGCCTCATTCCAGGTAATTATTTTAAATGCACATAACATTGTGTGAATGCATTCAGAAATTCACGCTGCTATAGAAAAACAGTTGTAAGTCTTAAGGCTGAAGCTGTTTTGAAACGTAAAGGATCATTGGGTAATGATTCTTTCTTGTTGCAATTACATTTAATCTAGGATTAGCTGACAATCACGTAAGCCTCTCAACCTCCAAATACTTTAGCCTCACTCCAGGTAATTTTTTTAAATGCCCATATCATTGTAACATAATATTGTGTGAATGCATTCAAAAATACTCGCAGGATTAGAAAATCAGTTGTTAATCTGAAAGCTGAAGCTGTTTTGAAACGTAAAGGATCATTAGGTAATGATTGTCTAGCCTTGCGATTACATTTAATAGAGGATTAGCTGACAATCACGTAAGCCTCCTAAGCCTTCAAATACTTTAGCCTCACTCCAGGTAATTATTTTAAATGCACATAACATTGGGTGAATGCATTCAGAAATTCACGCTGCAATAGAAAATCAGTTGTTAATCTGAAAGCTGAAGCTGTTTTGAAACGTAAAGGATCATTAGGTAATGATTGTCTAGCCTTGCGATTACTTTTAATAGAGGATTAGCTGACAATCACCTAAGCCTCCTAAGCCTTCAAATACTTTAGCTAAACTCCAGGTTAATTATTTTATATGCCCAAAAATATTGTGACATAATATTGTGTGAATGCATTCAAAAATACTCGCAGGAAGAGAAAATAAGTTGTAAATTTTAAGGCTGAAACTGTTTTGAAACATAAAGGATCATTGGGTAATGATTGTTTCTTGTTGCGAATACATTTAATCTAGGATTAGCTGTCAATCACGTAAGCCTCCTCAACCTCCAAATACTTTAGCCTCACTCTAGGTAATTATTTTAAATGCCCATATCATTGTGACATAACATTGTGTGAATGCATTCAAAAATACTCGCAGGAAGAGAAAATAAGTTGTAAATTTTAAGGCTGAAGCTGTTTTGAAACGTAAAGGATCATTGGGTAATGATTCTTTCTTGTTGCAATTACATTTAATCTAGGATTAGCTGACAATCACGTAAGCCTCTCAACCTCCAAATACTTTAGCCTCACTCCAGGTAATTTTTTTAAATGCCCATATCATTGTAACATAATATTGTGTGAATGCATTCAAAAATACTCGCAGGATTAGAAAATCAGTTGTTAATCTGAAAGCTGAAGCTGTTTTGAAACGTAAAGGATCATTAGGTAATGATTGTCTAGCCTTGCGATTACATTTAATAGAGGATTAGCTGACAATCACGTAAGCCTCCTAAGCCTTCAAATACTTTAGCCTCACTCCAGGTAATTATTTTAAATGCACATAACATTGGGTGAATGCATTCAGAAATTCACGCTGCAATAGAAAATCAGTTCTTAATCTGAAAGCTGAAGCTGTTTTGAAACGTAAAGGATCATTAGGTAATGATTGTCTAGCCTTGCGATTACATTTAATAGAGGATTAGCTGACAATCACCTAAGCCTCCTAAGCCTTCAAATACTTTAGCTAAACTCCAGGTTAATTATTTTATATGCCCAAAAATATTGTGACATAATATTGTGTGAATGCATTCAAAAATACTCGCAGGAAGAGAAAATAAGTTGTAAATTTTAAGGCTGAAACTGTTTTGAAACATAAAGGATCATTGGGTAATGATTGTTTCTTGTTGCGAATACATTTAATCTAGGATTAGCTGTCAATCACGTAAGCCTCCTCAACCTCCAAATACTTTAGCCTCACTCCAGGTAATTATTTTAAATGCCCATATCATATTGACATTGTGGAATGATATTGTGTGAATGCATTCAGAAATTCACTCTGCAATAGAAAAACAGTTGTAAATCTGAAGGCTGAAGCTGTTTTAAAACGTAAAGGATCATTGGGTAATGATTGTCTAGTGTTGCGATTAGATTTAATCGAGGATTAGCTGACAATCACCTAAGCCTCCTAAGCCTTCAAATACTTTAGCTAAACTCCAGGTTAATTATTTTAAATGCCCATATCATTGTGACATAATATTGTGTGAATGCATTCAAAAATACTCGCAGGAAGAGAAAATAAGTGGTAAATTTTAAGACTGAAGCTGTTTTGAAATGTAAAGGATCATTGGGTAATGATTGTTTTGTGCTGCGATTACATTTAATCGAGGATTAGCGGACAATAATGTATGCCTCCTCAACCTCCAAATACTTTAACCACACTCCAGGTAATTATTTTAAATGCCCATATCATATTGAAAATGCCTAGTTTTATATTTGTTACAGAAGAGAAAAGTTTTTACATTTATACATTAATTCAATCTCGTAGTAATACATAGAAACTAAAGCGCATTTTGCCTCAGAGTGTAAACATAAAATATAGTTATTTTTGACCGTTGCTTTCCCGTTCCATGCGCTCAAAACTTCATTCGTTCGCCATGAATCTTTCGTTTTCAACATTCACAAATACTCCATGTACTTCATAATTTCCTACTTCTCTGTCAGAATCCATATAATGTTTTAATCAGTCACATCTACTATGGTTCTTTTATACCTTATTCGTCAATACTTTGACCATATACTGATATGTTTGATTGATACATTTTTTAAAAAATAGACGTTTTTTTCGTTCTGGTTTCCTGTGGGCTAATTTCTAATAAAAGTACCTAATTAAATTCCTCTTCGGTTAGGTTTCAAGAAGTGTTGGGAAATATATCATGTTTAAAAGATATCTTATATTAATTTTAGCATTTATTTATAATTTTATAATTTTTTAAGTTGGTAATTTATATTTTTTATAATTTTTAATTTGTATTTAATTTATAAACTTATTTATTAATTCTACGAATTCAAATATTTTTTGCTTCGTGTGAAATTTATTTCATATTTAATCTTTATTCTTTAACCAAACTTCACTTTAATAATTTAACAATGAATTATGTATCCTTAGAAACGTTTAAAATTTCATAACACAAAAATAAAATATTGTGTAAAAGTATTAAACTTAGCGCATAAAGTTTCTAGGCCATTGAAAGTTGAAGAGTGTATTTAAAGCAATTTAAATATAAAATAAAATAAAAAACCTAGAAAAAAAAGAAAAAAGAAAAAAAACATTTAAAAAAAATATAAAAACAGAAAAAAATGAAACTTTTGAGTCTGCTCAGGATGGGTATGTGGTAGTTCTATTAGTTTACTTTGATTAGTTGTTTTCCTTACCTATATTTAAATGTATGGGGTATAAATTTATGTATGGGGTGTGTGATAGTATATGTGAGCGCGAGCGTGCGTATGTGTGTGTTTGTGTGTGTGTGTGTTTGAGTTTGTGTTGTGTGTGTGTGTGTGTTTGTGTGCGTGTATGTGTGTGTGTGTGTGTGTGTGTGTGCATGTGTGTGTTTGTGTGCGTGTGTGTGTTTGTGTGTGTGTGTTTGTGTGTGTGTGTTTGTGTGTGTGTGTGTGTTTGTGTGTGTGTGTGTGTGTGTGTGTGTGTGTGTTTGTGTGTGTGTGTGTGTGTGTGTGTGTTTGTGTGTGTGTGTTTGTGTGTGTGGGGGGGGGAGTGTGTGTGTGGGGAGTGTGTGTGTGTGTGATAGTATATGTGAGCGTGAGCGTGCGTATGTGTGTGTGTGTGAGTGTGTTTGAGTTTGTGTTGTGTGTGTGTGTGTGTGTGTGTGTGTGTGTGTGTGTGTGTGTGTGTGTGTGTGTGTGTGTGTGTGTGTGTGTGTGTGTGTGTGGGTGGGTGTGGGTGGGTGTGTGTGTGTGTGTGTGTGTGTGTGTGTGTGTGTGTGTGTGTGTGTGTGAGAGAGAGTGTGTGTGTGTGTGTGTGTGTGTGTGTGTGTGTGTGTGTGTGTGTGTGTGTGAGTGTGTGTGTGTGTGTGTGTGTGTGTGTTTGTGTGTGTGTGTAATTAATGGGAAGACCTTACACATGATAATATCGTACATGTTCCCGCTAATATCGGGAAATAGGACAACACATATTCCCGTTTAGTTACATTGTAGTTTATTCCGTGTGATCTATATATAAATACTGTATCGATCTCTTTCTCATAGTAGCAAAAATGGATACTGATCGTTAAGGCTTTGTAGGGGCGATAAATGTGTGAGCGAAGCAATTGTGAAACTGTCTCCTCCCTCACCTTTCCCAGCACCCTCAAAGTGAATACGAAGTCGTTTGCTGCACAGCTTACCCAGATTACATGTCCGGTAAACAACTGGCTCTGGTCGATATTCTATCTCCCAGAGAGGAAGTACTCGATACTACTTGCCTACCTGAGACTCTACTTAACAGACATACCTGGTAGAGAAGAAAGGTGTGTGTAACGTTCAGATGATAAAGGTTTTGTGCCAAGGGTTTGTGCCGACATAGTAGACACTATGGTAATTCCCGAATAAAATGTTCGATGGCCTCCCAGGCACTCTTCAGAAATTATGTACCTCAAAGAAAAGAATTGGTTGTGTCTGGATTGTATTATCATCACTTTAATCCAGAAGTTTAGGAGATACTAACTGTTTACTAGTGCCCGTATGAACTGTCTGACACTCTTCTACGTAGAACTTACATGGGAGATAAAGTAGAAGGCTTAGAGCACGGTGCAGACCATCAAGGCGTAGCGCTAGGGACGTGACGTGATGGTACGCTCTATAGTAGCGCCCTAAAGAAATATTTGACGATCTACCAAACATTCTTCGTGATAAACCTTAGTGCAGAGGCATGCTTGCATGACGCAGAATAGTAGCGTAATAGTGACTTGTAGTAGTGAAATTATTCTCCGTCTGCATGTCATTCTACTCGATTGAATGTACTTGGAAAAGAAGAAGGTTGTTTTACCGCCTCCTATCTATCAAGGCCTGGTGTACAGGGATAGTGATGGCCTTCCTGATACTCCACTTGATAGAACTGAAAGAGATAAGATTGGCACTAATGAATAGAAATTTCTTAAAATAATAAGGCTTAGCTGCATCTATCAGGGAACCTTCTTACTAATACAACCGACAAGGCGAAGCTCCAATTCCACCCCATTGGAACATGTGGAGCCGCCAAGAAGTGATTGTGATGCTTCGGTTTTCTATGTACCTCCATATTGTAAATTCTGGGTCTTCATTCCTAGACCAACAATATAATACCTTATGGTTAAACACTATACACAAAATATATCTATGAATTTAGTTTAAGTTGCACAATCAAACTTGAGGTGGTTTTAAAGGTTATTAAAAAGATACTTAAAGCAATAGTGGCTAAATAAAATGTATACTGAAAATGATTAGCTAGTGTCGGTTGACCAATTGTTAAGAAAATATTGTACTTTTTGTTACAGTTTTCTGCTGCTGTTGGAGGCGGAAAAGGAGGGAGGAGGACGGTAAGTGTTTTTTTTAAATATTTCCATTAATCCTTCAATTATTTAAAAATTCACGACACTTTAACTTTGGTATATTTTTATAATTTATTGTTTTAAATGTTACAGAAAGAGAAGACACCAAATACGACACCACGATTCATGACAGCGACTGGGGTAAGTTTTTTTGACAATAAAGGAAGTCTATTTCCTCCTAAATATTTAATTACTTCTCCTTGATTAGTTTTACTGTAAATGTTTCTTCTACTTTGGACATCCTTTTCTAATTTATTGATTTAAATGTTACAGAAACACAAAACTCATTACATGACACAAGTACGGACACCGACTGGGGTAAGTTTTTTGACAATAAAGAAAGTCTATTTCATCTTAAATATTTAATTACTTCTCCTTGATTAGTTTTACTGTAAATGTTTCTTCAACTTTGGACATCCTTTTCTAATTTATTGACTTAAATGTTATAGGATCACACGACACTTCAACATTAGACAACAGAACAGATAAAGACAGCGATGTGGTCAGGGGTAAGTCTTTTTGAAAATACAGTAACCCATTTATTCGTAAATACCTAATTACTAATCCTTGATTATGTTTTTAAAATACTCATTTAATTATTTGTTCTAGAATATAATAATACAATAGTATTTTGTTGCGTATGTGTTTGTGTTTGTGCGAATAAATTTCAGTTTTTGTCATTTAAAATACATTTTAAGTTTTAATCTTTTTCTAATCTTTACTGAAATTTACCCAAGTCACTTATTTTTTGACAGACCTGAGAATTCGTAACGGGATTTCATGGTAAAAGTACACCTAATGATGGTTAATAAAGTGTGCTTAAAGTAGTTACAGTAAAATAACATAATGTTTGTCTGTAGGAAAACACTAATTTATTGTAGTATTACTCTGATTATAGGGACCTATAAAAACTTGTTTGGATGTGAATTTATGTGTCACACGAAGATATGACTATTGTTTAGGTTGTGTTTCAAGAGTAGGCTAATTTTGAAAAACAAATTTTGAAAATATTTTTCTTCATACGAATACTGACTTGACAGAACTCATAATTTTTTTCAATAAAAAATATTGAGCATTTTAAAGGATATACTATACAAAATAACTGAAAATTCAAGAGAATCAATTATTAATAAAATATAATAATAAAAAGGTGCACCATCATTACCACACAATTTTCCCAAGGCCTGTTATTTATGAAATCTTTTAGACTGAATCTTTTTTATCAATATTTTTATCTTCTATTTTCTCTCTGTCTGTCTGCCCCCTCTCTCTCTTTCTCTCATTCTCTCTCTTTTATTCTCTCTCTCTCTCTCTCTCTCTCTCTCTCTCTCTCTCTTTCTCTCACTCTTCTATCTCTCTCGTATAACTGCCTCCATAAAATGTATATTTAGACTTAAATATTTTAGTACATATTCGTGATAACATATGCTGTAGATGGCACTTCAACTTAACCATTGTTTTTATGTGTTATTTATTTACCTGTTCTAGAACGAATTATAACCTATGAGGCACTGGAAGATGTACTGGACAGTTTAAGGCTACTACGTGAAGACTTTAGTACGTATTATTGGTTACTGAATTTAATATTAAAAATAGATTTTTTGTGTTGTGAGTGTGTGTGTGTGTGTGTGTGTGTGTGTGTGAGTGTGGATATATATATATATATATATATATATATATATATATATAATATGGTGATATGTTTTCACTTATATTTATAAACATATGGTTGTTTGTAGTACATATGTTTTGATTATTGTAAAAATATTTTGTGAGTGTTGTGAGTGTGGTTGTGTGTGTGTGTGTGTGTGTGTGTGTGTGTGTGTGTTGGGAGTGTGTGAATGTGTCTATTGTATATAGATGAATTACGTGTAATAATTTTATTACATTTAGACTACATCATTCAGAAGTCAATTTTTTTCCATTTTTCTGTTCCTTGTCATTTAAAATAAATTGCATGATTAAGTTTTATTTAAATTTCATGTCGATAACATAGTTATTCCTCACAGTTTGCGCTGTTTTCATCAAATTCTTTTTAAAGAATCAATCCCCTCTAATCTTTTCAATTATGTTTATCAATAAATGGTGCAGCTATTTAAATTTGAATTATTTATTTAGAGCATTTACCTTGCCTGAAATTATCGCATTTCCTTTTTGCACAAAAACGTAAGACGTTTGTGAGTGGTTATTCCAATGTAAGCCTATATGAACAAGGATTGACAAAACTATGTGCAATGTACGCAAAGCAGTTAAGGTTTATCATTGTAATATCAGCTAATATAATTACATAGCTAGTATGCTATAATAACCATAAACATGTGGGAAATTTTATATGTTTTTAAAATATTTTCTGTTTTTCTAGTGAGAGCTCGAGAAATGAGGAATGCAATTAGAGAAAAGCTGCGCAAAATACGTGAAGGTAAGACTAAACCGCATGTTTTGGTCTCGTTAGTTTTAACATAATTATAAATACAAATTTTGAAAATTATCTTTTTCATACGAATATGGACTAAACAAAATTTATGAAAAAAGTATTAAAATTAATACTCAGACTTCATATTCTTTAGAAAAACGAAATATTCAAGAAAGGAATTCATAACAAGTCGGTCGTTAACTTACACCTTATACAGAGCATGGTATATATGTATATATATATATATATATATATATATATATATATATATATATATATATAGAGAGAGAGAGAGAGAGAGAGAGAGAGAGAGAGAGAGAGAGAGAGAGAGAGAGAGAGAGAGAGAGAGAGAAAGAGAGAGAGGGATAGAGAGAGAAAGAGAGAGAGGAGTAACTTTATTTTGTTTGTCTTTACAATATGTTATTATAAATTTATTTCATATTCTAAATAATAAATTTTATCTTTAATCCCTCACTCTCTCTCTCTCTCTCTCTCTCTCTCTCTCTCTCTCTCTCTCTATGAACCCTAAATAATCTACCATACAAAATGTTTAACTATGACTCATATTAGTATCGCATCATAGAAGTTGTATCAGAATTCACTTCCAAATGTAAACCATAAGGTTGAACTATGTTGCTCAAATAACTAAAATATACATATAGAGGGAAATTGTTACAATTCCTCGAGTTTTTCTAGAGAGTTACGTATAAAGCATTGTAATGTATGAGCTAAGTAATAAGTCCTAGACTCGCTTAACTCGTAATTATTGACCGTTTTATTTTCAGAAGACGCAGCATTCACAGAATACAGAGACTACAGCCTAATTCCATGCTCCATACCTGACACATCCAACATTCGAAATTTCAGACATACATCGACATATGAAGAGGAGGCATACTACAGCACACAGTCCATATGTAAGAGAAATACTATTTTGTTTTTCCCAATCTTCCATTTTGGAATTAAAGTTATTATACTTTATGAGGAACAGTTTTTATATTTATTATCCATTTTAATATTTTTAAATCGTGAAGATATTGTTTCATGATAAAACACAATAGAAAAAGGAAAGTTTACATATTGCTTTCTCTAGTTAGTCACGGTTTAGCCAAGTAAGTTTGTGCTAAAACCTTAGTTCCCTTCACACTTACCATTTATCACTAATTTAAACATAAAATAATTGCATTCGTGACACAAGGTAACACGTTTGGGATGCTTTCATGGCGTCTCCTCTTCAATTCTTCATGGCGTTTTCTGTATATAAAATACAAGCTGGTTTTCGTCACCTTTTTCATCCGGCCCAAAGCACATGTTTAGATTCTTACTGCCGTTTGCAAATCGGCATCTTTTAATATCATAAATAAAGTTAACCTAATTCCTTTCATTCAATTTATATTTATTCAGCTGTTATATCGTTCAGTATTTAATATCAGTTGTTTAACGTTCAGCTGAAACGTTTAAATCAGCTGCTGTATATATTGCTGGACTTAGATTGAGATTTTGGCACTTTAGTTTAATTAGTTTGTATCGTTTTCAAATCATTTAGCTTTATCGTTTTATTAATAGCGATTGTTTTCCTAAAACTTAATTAAACTTTTATAGTTTTACACATGTTTTATTCATTTAGTAAATATATATATTTTTTTTAATTTTTAGAAACAATGTCACGGCTCCGGCGTTCAGTGGAAGGTAAGCAATCTAAAGTTAATTTCAATTAAAACTTGTACACTACATTACTTTACTAATCGAATAAAATAAAATTTATGAAACCTAAATATCCAAGTCTGAGTTTTAAAATATTAATAATTGTTAAATAATTTGTATTTGTAAAGAATTGGTAACTCAATATACCTCACAAATATGATGTCGCCCTTGTATATTGATAAAAAAGCATTTATAAATGATGTAAATGTTGGTGCTGAAACCTCCTCTAAAAAGGTGCACTCTGAATATGAATACATGTTAGCTTAAATGAAGTTTAGGATAAACCTTTAATACATATCGTGTCTTCTAAGTGTAGTTATTGTCGATATAATGCTCTTCGGCAATAATGCTCTTTATAGAAACGACAACATATGGTATATTGCCTATTAGTAACGTTCTCTATTTTCATCTAACTTTACAAAAACTGTATCTGTATTTATAACTTGATATCTAGGGAACTTTTACAGTGCTGTCCAAACAGAGCAAAATAAAATCTCACATCAAACGGGCACACTTTTAAAAAACTTACAGTTATTTGTAGTAAGTATTCCATTATTTATATATTAGATTAAGCGTTTTATTTACTAACTTCTAATACAAACAATTTTGGAATCATTATAGATGCTTGGGTGAATATCGACTTCCCATCACGGTGTTCTCGATAACAAGTATACAAGGAGAACACTGGGTCACCCAAGGTAAGTTGTTTTATTTAAATATTTAAATTCTAAACCACATGATATATGAGAATTTAGTTAACTATTTATTCCTCAAATTTTTAATAATAAAAAATTACCAAATATTTAGTTATTTTAAAACTCAAAACCAGCCTATTATTACGCTACCATAAAACTTTACCATATATTTAATTGATAATAACAAATTTAAACTAATTAAGGTATAATAACCTTTTGTTAAATAAAAACTAAATTAGGTCAAACCAGAACTTATTATAAAACTAAATAAGTAAGTTTTATAACAACCCATTTAAGGTAGCCCTTCGAAAGTCAAATAGTTTTAATACATGTGTGACGTTTAATACATGCACAGAATTTAAAGCCATGTTTTGCTAGATTTCACAAAGTTCAAAACAATTACGTAATTATTTTAATAAATATTTAACAACCAAATTGAAACATTTTATTGTAACACATATATCAGTTGAAAAAGACTGTCCATGAGTGAAGCCACTACATAGCAAAACAGGAACACAACTTTACCATATGAATACAAGCAGAATTATGTCTGTTACAGACTTATAACTGTTATGGAAAATATTTTACCCTAGTCAAGTTTTTAGTAGGTTTTCCTGTTTTTTATGTTTAAATTAAATGAAATATTTTTTTGTTAATTACATTGTTTTACTTCTAGTTTTGTATTAATTGATTTATAAATTTTAATTTTGTGACATTCTCTAAGTGTTTGTGATTTTGTGTGGCTCCCATGAGGATACCATAATAATAAAATTTGTTTGTCTTTCAGCCAACTATATTTACACACTGAACGCCAAACCTAAATTCTACTTGCTCCACATTTCTACACATTGTTCGGATAGACACCTGCGAAATTTAACCTTACTACAGTGCTTCACGACCTTTGGAACCTGGATCAAAATTTTTCTTGCTCACACGTTGGCCTAGGTTCAACAACAGTTTCGGATAAAAAAAAAAAAAAAAAAAAAAAAAAAAAAATCAAAATTAATGGGGTGTAAACCCGTCGCGTCCGTACTTGGTACACGTGCACCCCGGTAGCGGTTATCACCGGCAAAATGACGGAGCTCACAATATTCATTGAACAACAAATTATTACAAACCAAACAAGAAGAATACAAGAGACAAAACCGCCCCGGGGTGCCAAAACAAATAAACAGTTGTAATAAAAATAAATCCAGTTTTGTGTCTACGTGTTTAATTAGCTGTTTTATTATTGTAGAAGTTATTTACAAATTTTATGAAAAATGTGCAAATGTTTTTGACGTATTTTTTCCGAACAGGTTGCAGATGGGTTTCTAGTTTATTTAAAAATTTATCAAGTTATGTATTTACTGATACAGAACTCGAATGTAGAAGTTGATGATGATACCCCCATATGAACAAAGGACGAGGTGAAACTCAATCAGTTGTTCATAGATTTCAAGAAGTAAATTATTCTTTCAAAGAAGAATATGGTAGCCTACCCCGAGTACAGCTGACCGAAAGATGGCTAGAGTCGTTTAACAATACACGACTGAAACACTCACTCACCACAGCTTGGCAGCTTGCGTAAACTAGTTTTTCCTTTGCTGGGCATTCTAATGACAATTTCCTTTTTCTGTTGCTGAGATTGAAGGATTGGAAAGAATGTGAATTTCTTTGGTTTTAATATATAAAATTGTTTATGAGAAGCGTGTAACATGTATATAAAGTACTATGGCCAGTTACTATTTTAAACTTAAAAGACATTGGAATTAAAAATCTAATCATTGAAAAAAAATTTTAATCAAAAGTATGGTAATCGGTGAAATGAATAATAGGTACTTACATATTATACGGAGGCCACTATTGTAGAAATATTATTTAAATGTGGTAAAAATAATTACTACACACCTCCAATGTAATGCATACAAAATGAATCAAAAACATGTTCTGAAGACTAAGAGATATCGAGGGGTCAATAATAGGGAATACATATGTTATAGTGTAAATACGCGGTGTAAAGAAAGAGGTGGACGACACAGCCAGGAGGATAGCAAGGTATAGATCAAAAATAAGCACGTAGAACTAAGAGATGGCAGAGGGGTGAATAATAGGGAATACATATGTTATAGTGTAAATATACGGTGTAAAGAAAGAGGTGGATGACACAGCCAGGAGGATAGCGAGGGATAGATCACAAATAAGCACGTAGAACTAAGAGATAGCAGAGGGGTGAATAATAGGGAATACATCTGTTATAGTGTAAAGATACGGTGTAAAGGAAGAGGTGAACGACAGCCAGGAGGATAGCGAGGTATAGATCAAGAATAAGCACGAAGAACTGAGAGATAACAGAGGGGTGAATAATAGGGAATACATCTGTTATAGTGTAAAGATACGGTGTAAAGAAAGAGGTGGACGACACAGCCAGGAGGATAGCAAGGTATAGATCAAGAATAAGCACGAAGAACTGAGAGATAGCAGAGGGGTGAATAATAGGGAATACATATGTTATAGTGTAAAGATAATGTGTAAAGAAAGAGGTGGACGACATAGCCAGGAGGATAGCGATGTATAGTTCAAGAATAAGCACGAGGAACTAAGAGATATCGAGGGGTGAATAATAGGGAATACATCTGTTATAGTGTAAAGATACGGTGTAAAGAAAGAGGTGGACGACACAGCCAGGAGGATAGCAAAGTATAGATCAAGAATAAACACGAAGCACTAAGAGATAGCAGAGGAGTGAATAATAGCGAATAAATCTGTTATAGTGTAAATATACGGTATAAAGAAAGAGGTGGACGACACAGCCAGGTGGATAGCGAGGTATAGATCAAGAATAAGCACGAAGAACTAAGAGATAGCAGAGGAGTGAATAATAGCGAATACTTCTGTTATAGTGTAAAGATACGGTGTAAAGAAAGAGGTGGACAACACAGCCAGGAGGATAGCGAGGTATAGATCAAGAATAAGCACGAGGAACTGAGAGTGAGCAGAGGGGTGAATAATAGAGAATATATCTGTTATAGTGTAAAGATAATGTGTGAAGAAAGAGGTGGACGACATAGCCAGGAGGATAGCGATGTATAGTTCAAGAATAAGCACGAGGAACTAAGAGATATCGAGGGGTGAATAATAGGGAATACATCTGTTATAGTGTAAAGATACGGTGTAAAGAAAGAGGTGGACGACACAGCCAGGAGGATAGCAAAGTATAGATCAAGAATAAACACGAAGCACTAAGAGATAGCAGAGGAGTGAATAATAGCGAATAAATCTGTTATAGTGTAAATATACGGTATAAAGAAAGAGGTGGACGACACAGCCAGGAGGATAGCGAGGTATAGATCAAGAATAAGCACGAAGAACTAAGAGATATCGAGGGGTGAATAATAGAGAATACATCTGTTATAGTGTAAAGATAATGTGTGAAGAAAGAGGTGGACGACACAGCCAAGAGGATAGCGAGGTATAGATCAAGAATAAGCACGAAGAACTAAGAGATATCGAGGGATGAATAATAGAAAACACATCTGTTATAGTGTAAAGATACGGTGTAAAGAAAGAGGTGGACGACACAGCCAGGAGGATAGCGAGGTATAGATCAAGAATAAGCACGAAGAAATGAGAGATAGCAGAGGGGTGAATAATAGGGAATACATCTGTTATAGTGTAAAGATACGGTGGAAAAAAAGAGGTGGATGACACAGCCAGGAGGATAGCGAGGTATAGATCAAGAATAAGCACGAAGAACTGAGAGATAGCAGAGGGGTGAATAATAGGGAATACATCTGTTATAGTGTAAAGATACGGTGTAAAGAAAGAGGGGGTCGTCACAGCCAGGAGGATAGCGAGGTATAGATCAAGAATAAGCACGAAGAACTAAGAGATATCGAGGGGTGAATAATAGCGAATAAATCTGTTTTAGTGTAAATATACGGTGTAAAGAAAGACGTGGACGACACAGCCAGGAGGATAGCGAGGTATAGATCAAGAATAAGCAAGAAGAACTGAGAGACAGCAGAGGTGTGAATAATAGGTAATACTCTGTTATAGTGTAAAGATACGGTGTAAAGAAAGAGGTGGACTCCACAGCCAGTAGGATAGCGAGGTATAGAACAAGAATAAGCACGAAGAACTAGGAGATATCGAGGGGTGAATAATAGGGAATACATCTGTTATAGTGTTAAGATACGGTGTAAAGAAAGAGGTGGACGACACAGCCAGGAGGATAGCGAGGTATAGATCAAGAATAAGCAAGAAGAACTGAGAGACAGCAGAGGTGTGAATAATAGGTAATACTCTGTTATAGTGTAAAGATACGGTGTAAAGAAAGAGGTGGACTCCACAGCCAGTAGGATAGCGAGGTATAGAACAAGAATAAGCACGAAGAACTAGGAGATATCGAGGGGTGAATAATAGGGAATACATCTGTTATAGTGTTAAGATACGGTGTAAAGAAAGAGGTGGACGACACAGCCAGGAGGATAGCGAGGTATAGATCAAGAATAAGCACGAAGAACTAAGAAATACCAGAGGGGTGAATAATAGTAATTAAATCTGTTATAGTGTAAATATACGGTGTAAAGAAAGAGGTTGGGCGACACAGAAAGGAGGATTGCGAGGTATAGATGAAGAATAAGCTAGAAGACCTAAGATATAGCATAAGGGTAAATAATAGCGAATAAATCTGTTATAAAGTAAAGATACCGTGTAAAGAAAGAGGTGGACGTCACAGCCGTGTGTGTGTGCGTTTATGCGGCAGTTTGTGTGTGTGTCTGTAAATGTGTGTGTGTGTGTGTGTGTTTGTGTGTGTGTGTGTGTGTTTGTGTGTGTGTGTGTGTGTGTGTGTGTGTGTGTGTGTGTGTGTGTGTGTGTGTGTGTGTGTCTGTGAATGTGTGTGTGTGTGTTTGTGAATGTGTGTGTGTGTGTTTTGTGTGTGTGTGTGTGTGTGTGTGTGTGTATGTGTGTGTCTTGTGTGTGTGTGTGTGTGTGTGTGTGTGTGTGTGTGTGTGTGTGTGTGTGTGTGTGTGTGTGTGTGTGTGTGTGTGTGTGTGTGTGTGTGTGTGTGTGTGTGTGTGTGTGTGTGTAATTAATGGGAAGACTACTCATCCTAACATCGTAAATGGAAATAGCACAACTATACATATTCCCGTTTAGTTACATTGTAGCTTATTCTATGTATTCTATATCTAAGTTACTGTAGCGATCTCTTGCTCATATCCGCCAAGAGGGATACAGATCGTTAAGGCTTTGTAGTGGCTGTGATAAATGTGTGAGCGAAATAAATGTGAAACTGTCTCCTCCCTCACCTTTCCCTTTACATCCTAGTACCCTTAAAGTAAATACGGCCACGAGTGCTGCACAACTTACACAAATTTCATGTCCGGCAAGCAACTGGCTCTGGTCGATGCTCTCTCTCTTCTCGATAGTACTTGCCTCTCATAGACTCTACTTAACAGACATACCTGGCAGAGAAGAAAGGTGTGTGTAACGTTCAGATTATTAAAGTTTTGTGCCATTAGTTTACCGACACAGTAGACCCTATCGTAATTCCCGAAAAAAATGTTCGATGCCTGGATCGTACTATCATAACTTTAATCCAGAAGTTTAGGAGATACTAACTATTTACTAGTGCCCGTATGAACTGTCTGACACTCTTCTACGTAGAACGTACATGGAAGATAAAGTAGAAGGCTTGGAGCATGGTGCAGACCATCAAGGCGTAGCGCTAGGGATTCAACGAGATAGTAGTGCCGTAAATAAATATTTGACAATCTACCTAACGTTGTACGTGATATAACTTAGTGCAGATGCATCCTAAGTGTCATTCTACTCGATTGAACGTACATGGAAGTGAACAAGGTCGTATTACGACGTCCTATCTATCAAGAAATGGTGCCAGGGGATAGTGATTCAATTTGTCACATTATGCAAATTGATGGACTTGCCTGATACTCCACTTGATAGAACTGAAAGAGAAATTACTAATCACTAATGGAAATTATTGCGCCAAGACGTGATTGTGAGGCTTTGGTTTACTAAATACTTTGTCTTCATTCCTAGACCAACAATATAACAACTTTTGTTTACACACTATACACCAAATACGAATATGCAAGTAGTTTATGTGTAACTTTCAAACTTGAGGTATTTTAAAGGTTATTATAAATAATATATTTAAAAAGAATAGTGGCTAAATAAAATGTATTCTGAAAATGATTGGTTAGAGTCGGTTTGTAACACACTTTAGATGGTGTTACATATTAAAAAAAGGAAATTTCAGAAAACGAACGAGAAATTATTCGAAAGTGTAACAATATATAACTAGATTTAAAAAATTGTGATTTGTTTTAATTTAAATCAAATCCCTGGTTGGTAGTGGCATCTGTAGGAAGAGTTTAAAAACAAATTAAGATTAAAGTAATATGTGCACACCTGATGCGCGGTAGCTAGGAGGCCTGCTTGCGACGATAATTTAACCCGCTTATATCCAAGACGTAGAAGGCAACGGTCGTCTCCAAGAGCGAGGAAAGGTTTTGTTTTAAATTTTTAATGTAGTAGACATTTTTTTATTTTTTGTAATCATAATGTAGAAGACAGCGCACGTCGCCAAGTACGAAGATGGAACGCTGAGTTACTGAAGCCTTTTTCAAAATCATGACCGAGGGAATCTTGTAAGGTTTTTCCAATGGAAGGATGCGAGGCTACACCTTGTTAAAACAGCTAAGTGAACAAATTCAAACTTTGGTGAACTATCACAAAATTTAAATGCTTAAACAGTTTAATACAAAATTAGTAATCTTTAAATTTTTCAATACGTACATAAATGTAATTTATGCAATATTTGGTGCATTTGTTTTCAGTTTAAATTGTAAGAATTAATTATGAAAAGAACAAGCAAGCAAACTCGAAAACAGACTCATTCCAGCCATTGATTGTTAATATGTAAATTTCCTCATAAGTCAAATGTTAAATGTTCATTATTCAGTAACTAGCGCAATGTTTCAGAAATATGTATTTTGGTTTGTAACTTTATAATTTTTGTGGCTAAATAAAATTTGTTTAAATTTGTTTTAATTGAAGTTTAAAAGAGCATTTATTTGACGAGCACACAAATCCCATACATCTTAATTTAATAAGCCTTTAGACAATAATTTTAATAAGACTTTGCGGGTCATTTTCTAAATATGTAACTATAAACTGCAATATTTAAAATCAGCTTTAACTCATAAGAATTAAAACTACCAAAAATAATATACAGTTACAGGTTGACCAATTGTAAAAAAAATATTGTTTTTCTATGTTACAGGTTTTTGATGCTGTTGGAGGCAGAAAAGGCGGGAGGAGGATGGTAAAAGTTTTTTTAAATATCTCCATTCAACCTTCAATTCTTAAAAAAATCATATCACTTTACCATTGATATAGTTTTATAATTTAATATTTTAACTGTTACAGAAAACGAAGACCAGACATTACACGACACGCGGGATACGGACAGCGATTGGGGTAAGATTTTGACAATAAAGAAAGTCTATTTCATCTCAAATACGTAATTACTTCTCCTTGATTAGTTTTACTGTAAATATATCTTCTACTTGGATATCCTTTTCTAATTTATTGTTTTAAATGTTACAGAAAGAGAACGCACGCCATTACACGTCACGAGGGATACAAACAGCGAAAGGGGTGACTTATTTGACAATGAAGAAAGTCTATTTCATCTTAAATATTTAATTACTTCTCCTTGATTAGTTTCACTGTAAATATTTCTTCAACTTGGACATCCTTTTCTATTTTATTGATTTAATTGTTACAGAAAGAGAAGACACATTACACGACACGACAAGTACGGACAGCGACAGGGGTAAGTTTTTTGACAATAAAGAGAGTCTATTTCATCTTGAATATTTAATTACTTCTCCGTCATTACTTTTACTGTAAATATTTCTTCAACTTGGACATCCTTTTCTAATTTATTGATTTAATTGTTACAGAAAGAGAAGACACATTACACGACACAACAAGTACGGACAGCGACTGGGGTAAGTTTTTTGACAATAAAGAGAGTCTATTTCATCTTGAATATTTAATTACTTCTGCGTCGTTACTTTTACTGTAAATATTTCTTCAACTTGGACATCCTTCTCTAATTTATTGTTTTAAATGTTACAGAAAGAGAAGGCAAGCCATTACACGACGCTAGGGATACGAATAGCGACTGGGGTAAGTTTTTTGACAATAAAGAAAGTCTATTTCATCCTAAATATTTATTACTTCTCCTTGATTAGTTTTACTGTAAATATTTCTTCAACTTGGACATCCTTTTCTAATTTGTGTTTTAAATGTTACAGAAAGAGAAGGCCCGACACGAGGGATACGAACAGCGAAAGGGGTAAGCTTTTTTTCAATGAAGAAAGTCTATTTCAAACTATATATATGTAATTACTTCTCCTTGATTATTTTCACTGTAAATATTTCTTCAGCTTGGACATCCATTTCTAATTTAAGGTTTTAAATGTTACAGAAAGAGAAGACACGACATTACACGACAAGTACGGACAGCGACTGGGGGAAGTTTTTTTTGACAATGAAGAAAGTCTATGTCATCTTATATATTTTTCTACTTCTCCTTGATTCGTTTTACTCTAAATATTTCTTCAACTTGGACATCCCTTTCTAATTTATTGTTTTAAATGTTACAGAAAGAGAGGACACATTACACGACACGACAAGTACGGACAGCGACTGGGGTAAGTTGTTTGACAATAATGAAAGTCTATTTCATCTTAAATATTTCAATACTTCCCCGTGATCAGTTTTACTCTAAATATTTCTTCAACCTTGGACATCCTTTTCTAATTTATTGATTTAAATTTTATAGGATTAAACGACACTTCCAATTTAGACGGCACAACAGATACAGACAGCGAAGTTGGTGCCTTTTTAAATAATAATAGCCAATTATTTAACCTTCTTAAGATATGATATAAATGTTTCTTTAATTTTGGACATTATTTCCAATTTATTCATTTAAATGTTACAGAGTTAGAAAACATACATTCACTACAGGACAATACTGATATGGTGAGTGTTGTCGTTTAGTGCGTGTATGTTTTCTAACTCTAACATTTAAATGAATAAATTAGAAATTAATGTCCAAAGTTAAAGAAACATTTACAGCATATCTTATGAAAGATAAAATAATTTGCTATCATTATTTAAAAAGGCACCCCCTTTGCTGTCTTTATCTGTTGTGTCGTCTACATTGGAAGTGACGTGTGATTATAAAAAATTAAAATCAATAAATTAGAAAAGGATGTCCAAGGTTGAAGAAATTTTTAGCGTAAAACTAATCACGGGGAAGTATTTATATATTTAGGATGAAATAGACTTTCATTATTGTCAAAAAACTTACCCCAGTCGCTGTCCGTACTTGTCGTGTAATGTGTCTTCTCTTTCTGTAACATTTAAATCAATAAATTTGAAAAGGATGTCCTAGTTGAAGAAATATTTACAGTAAAACTAATCAAGGAGAAGTAATTAAATATTTAAAATGAAATAAACTTTTTTATTGTCAACATCTTACCCCAGTCGCTGTCCGTTTATCCCTCGTGTCGTGTAATACACTCAAGTCTTCTTTTTCTGTAACATTTAAAACAATAAGTTATAAAACTATACCAAAGTGACTGTGTCATTAATGTTTCAAGTATTGAAGGATAAATGGAAATATTAAAAGAAAAAAACTTTTACCGTCGTCCCTCTCCATCGTATTCTGCCTCCAACTGCCTTTACCTTTAAAACAACCTCAAGTTTGATCGTGACACTTAAACTAAATTCATAGTCGTATTTTGTGTATAGCGTTTAACGAGAAGGTGTTATATTGTTGGTCTTGGAATGAAGACCCAGAATTACAAAATACATAGAAAACCGAAGCATCACAATCACTTCTTGGCGGCTCCACATGTGCCAATGGGGTGGGTGAAATTGGAGCATCGCCTTGTCGGTTGTATTAGTAAGGTTCCCTGATAGAGGCAGCAAAGCCTTATTATTCAGAAATTTTATTCCATTAGTGACAATTGTTTCTCTTTCAGTTCTATCAAGTGGAGTCTCAGGCAAGTCCATCACTATCCCTAGCACCAGGCCTTGATAGATAGAACGCCGTAAAACAACCTTCTTCTCTTCCAGGTACGTTCAATCGAGTAGAATGAGAGGCAGACGGGGAATAATTTCACTACTACAAGTCACTATTACGCTACAACTTTGCGTTATGCAAGGATGCCTCTACACTGAATATTATCACGTATAGCGTTAGGTAGATCGTCAAATATTTCTTAAGGGCACTACTAAAAAGCATAACATCACGTTAACTACCTGGCGCTACGCCTTGATGGTCTGCACCATGATCTAAGCTTTCTACTTTATCTTCCATGTAAGTTCTACGTAGAAGAGTGTCAGACAGTTCATACGGGCACTAGTAAACAGATAGTACCTCTTAAACTTCTGGATTAAAGTGATGATAGTAGTATAGGGGGTGCGGGTATCTCGAGGGGCGTGGCTTAGATGGAGGGGAAATGGAGGGGAAGGACGTGGTTGGAGGGGAGTGTGGAGGGAGGGGAGTGTGGAGGGAGGGGAGTGTGGAGGGAGGGGAGTGTGGAGGGGATGGAGGAGAATGAGGAGAAGGGGTGCGGTGTGGAGGGGATGGAGGAGAATGAGGAGAAGGGTTGCGGTGTGGAGGGGATGGAGGAGAATGAGGGGATGGAGGAGAATGAGGGGATGGAGGAGAATGAGGGGATGGAGGAGAATGAGGGGATGGAGGAGAATGAGGAGAAAGAGGAGAAGAGGTGCGGTGTGGAGGGGATGGAGGATAATGAGGAGAAGGCGCGGTGTTGTGGGGGGGACGAGTGGGAGAACTATGGGAAAAACGAGTGGAAGAACAGTTCGAGGCAGGGGAACTGCGTCATTCAAGATGGCTCGTGTGACTTTCGCAACAGATAACACTGTTTCAAAATGACTGCTATGTATTTTATGACGTATAACATCGATTATAACGCTCAAGTGTGTCTCTTTTAAAATCTAAATTTCAAAATGGCTGAAACTGATTTTTCAGATGTGTGTCAGTACTTTGCGTGATGCGCTGGGGTAACAATATATTAACGCTGGATACAATAATATTTACTAATATGTTATGTACATTGGTAATTTTTGTGACTGTTTTAATTGTGAAAAACTATGCAATAAAAGATCTGTTTGATTTGAATACATGTTCAGGTGAAAGTGAAATAGTAAAACGATGTAAAGAAGAAAATCTTGATTTTGTTTTAAATTATTTAAACGAGTTTGGTTATTTGAATATATCTAACAGCACTGATATTTCAAATATTAATTTGACATTAGTATCTGACGCAATTTTATTATTTCAAGAGTATTACAATTTAGCGATAAGTGGTAAAATAACTAATGAAAATTTACAATTTATGCGAATACCTAGATGTGGTCTTAAAGACACGATTTATCCCTTTCGGTTATCTTCTAAAAAGTGGCATAAGAAAGTATTAAAATGGTATTTTGTTGTAGCAAGGCGTCAGGTAAAAGAATTAGCGAAAGAAGCGTTTAAAATTTGGGAAAAGCATACAGATTTGGTTTTTGTAAATGACAGATCGAACGTTGATATATTAATTTCCTATAAAAAAGGTATGCATAAACTTCAAAGATCATCGATTTTTTGTATAAATACATTTGACGGTGTCTTAATTCATGAAATAGGCCATACTCTAGGTATAAGCCACTCAAACGATCCGACTTCAGTAATGTATCCATATTTTATCAGAATATGAATGATGAACTGTCAGCGGACTACATTTTAGCAATACAAACCTTATATGGACCTAACGACACCATATCAACAACGACAAGACCTTCAAAATCCGCTACAGAACGTGTAAAACAAGATAAAGAAGATTCACCGAATTTGTGTGATTTGAAGAATTTCAAAACTTTTCTAGTTATCAATCATCAGTTATATATTTTTTATGAAAAATGGTTTTGGTCGGTAAATTTACAAGATAAGACAGTTGTTAACAAAGCACAACTAATTGTAGACTGGTTAATTTTTTTACCAGAAAATTTTACAAAATTTGATTTTATTAATCAGAGACCAACTGAGCAAATTGTCTTTTTTGCTGATCAATATATTTTTATGTTAGATTTTCCGTCTTTAAAACTTGTTAGTGGTTATCCAAAACATATTTCAATTTTAGGAGGTAGATCTTCAATGATTATAAATGGGGTCGTAAACAGTTATAAAGGAAATACATTTATTTTCTTTAATACAAACTATTATATGTTATTAGATGAATGTAATTTTCAAATTAAGAGTTATGGGTTAATTTCTGATACATTTTCATTCTTACCTGGTAATATGGAGTCCGTTTTTAGATTTACAGATGGATTATTATATTTCTTTAAGAATAACACTATTCTAGGCTACAGTGAATTTTTAAACACAATAGTTAAAGCACAAGTAAACGAGTTAGACGTTTTTGGAGTTGAATGCAGTAAATATTCTAACAATGCTAATATTTTAAACAAGTTAAAAAGTTTAGTATTACAATTAAAATAATAATTACTTCAAGTTAAATTGAATAAAGAAATGCGAACTGATAACTACTATGGTAGACGCTAAAATGTTTAAAGTTTAATTTGCGCATGTTGAATGCTCGTAATCTTAATAGGGTCAACCGTTAACTCAATAAGGCCAGTCGATAAAAGTTTAAATCAGTCTTTGATTAGTATTCAACACGCATTATTATGCCCTTGGTGTAACCTTAATATGGAAAACAGTACAGCACGTGCTTATTACTATTTATTAGGAATATACTGTGGTTGAATATAATAATAAATACACAAAAACCTCTTAACCACAAACTTTCTTTAATTTACCCTAATGTACATTTCAGTTACAAAGTAACCATCCTCAGAGGGATAACATACAAAGACTGTCTTTGTATGTTATCCCTCTGAGGATGGTTACTTTGTAACTGAAATGTACATTAGGGTAAATTAAAGAAAGTTTGTGATTAAGAGGTTTTTGTGTATTTATTATCACGTGCTTATTGTTTGTCTTCTACGTGATCATAATAGGAAAAGTCATGCTCTTAACAAACAATCCAGCGCATGTTGACTTTTTATGCTGTGACCTCATTAAGAACGCCAAGTGCTTAACAAATAGTCTTCCATTTTTAGCTTTGATTATACTGCGCGCGCATGTGCAGGCTACAGTTCTCTTTATAAACGTTTCTATTCACTACTGTCTTTACATTGCAGCTGAATACATCTCTGTGTGTTAGGACATTGCGTTTATTTCTTTTGATAGAAGGACAGAATTTACAGGTAAATGTTATTTATTAATTAGAGTTCTTGCTGTTTACAATAAACATACATATATAATTTTTAATATAGTTTTTATTATTTTCAGTTATGGAATTGGGATTTATAAAATTAACTGAAAATGCATATGCACCCGAAAAGGGCAGTGAATTATCTGCAGGTTTTGATTTAAAAAGAGCTTATGAATATGTTGTTCCTAAATTTGGTAAATGTTTAGTGAAAACAGATTTAGCAATTTCTTTACCTAATAATACATATGGTCGTATTGCTCCCAGATCGGGGTTAGCATTTAATTATTTCATTCATGTAGGTGCAGGGGTGATTGATAAGGATTATACAGGGAATGTAAAGGTGTTGTTATTTAACCTTTCAAATAACGGTTTTTTTGTTAGAAAAGGCGATAAAATTGCTCAGTTGATTTGTGAGGTTTGTGCTTATCCAAAATTAGTAGAAATTGTTCACTTAGAAGAAACAAAGAGGGGGAAATCAGGGTTTGGATCTAGTGGTAGGAAATAAAATGTAAATTGTTTTAAGTATATTATTATTGTTGTTTTTGTATTTTATAGTTATGTCACAACAAAGTCAAGCACAATATCAATTATTCAAAACTGAAGGCATAATGGAGAATAACGAACCAGGACCTAGTATGGTCTTTAATAGTAGTAGTAAAGCTAATAATAAAAAACCAATTTTTGATGTATTATCATCATTGTTTAAGGCTGGATTGACAACAGCCAATAAATGGTTGTTATGTGCAAACACATTACATAACTCTGTGCAAGATAGTGAAATGTTACAATTATTTTGTGAAATGAAATCGTTTTATTTAGCAGCTAAATCATATTTCATTAGCACTGTAGTCTCACAGAAAAATCTTGATAAATATTTAGACAAAGAATTAACATATGATGAGTTTCTTACAATTTTTGATAGAGAAGAATTTAAACAAAGTACAAAAACTTATTCAATTGAAACTTTGAAAAAAGCAATGACTTTTATAAATCCTGTAATGAATAAAATTCAAAGAAAACGAATACATAGTTCTAATGAAATTGTGAATAATTCATCATCGTCATCTGATGATGACGATGATGATAATTTAGATAAATATTTTAATGTAACTAAAAAATCAGCTTCAGCTGCTATTAAACAAACCGTTCAGATCACTAAAGATAATAAAAAAAAAAGAATGATCACTCCTGGTGAGGTGGGATCACATTTAATAAAAATAGAAATTAAGGATTGTAAGGATTTGAAAAAATGTATAAGTGAAAAGCAATATTGGACACAAGTTAGCAAAAAGGCTTATTTTGTTGTTAATAATTCTAATGATGATCTTTTGAAATTATCAAATAAAATAATACGCAATGTTGCTTATAGAGTAAGTAAAATAAAAAATGTTACTCATGATGTTATTTCAACTGATAAAAGCAATTTTTTTAATTAGTTTTTAGGTTTTTGAATGTAGTTAAATACTAATAATTATATATGTGTTGTAGATGAAATTAAAAAAATAATAAAAAAATGTACGTTATGAAATTTATAGAAAAATTGTTTTATTATTTCAGTGAACTAAATAGTGCTTCTTTTTTAAAACAAATTATAATAATGGACGTAAGCTCCGTTGAACAAATGGATGTTGATAGTGACGATGATATCGTAAACGATGATGAATTTTTAGAAAGGAATCACGCCTTTAGAGGCAGATTAAAAACATTTTACTTAGAAAACACGTAAACTGTTAGAGATGTGTGTTTGTTGTTGAGACGTACTAAACAAAAAATGATACGACTAATTGTAGATTTATTATCCACTTACAATATGTTAAAATTTAATATACTTGTAGAAGCTTCTTATGTAAAATTGTTAACCCAAGAAAAGCAATTGCGTTATTTTAAAACAAAAAATACTAGTGTTTCCGAAGATTCAGATTTTTCAGATATTTTACATGTTTTATTTAGAAAATTATGTACCGAAGAGTCGGAATATTTGGGTAAAGGAAGTGGTTGGTCTTTGGATAAAATTGATGGAATTATAATTCGTTTTAGTAGATACAATCCGTTAGGTGGAAGTTCATTCATACCTTTACCAAAATGTATACAAAATAAGAATGCTGTAATTAATCCTGAAAATTTTCATGACGATAAATGTTTTTTGTGGTCACTTCTCGTTCCACATATTAAAACTGATGAAGAACATCTTAGTTTAATTAACAAGAGATTAAAATTATGGATATGTTTAATTTACAAGGTATTGACTTTCCAACACCTTTAAAGCAGATTAGTAAATTTGAAAAAAATAATTCAGGTATAAGTATTAATGTATATGGTTTAAATAAAGATAATGAAGTGTGTCCATTAAGAATTAGTAAAACTATTAAGATAAAACATTATGATTTACTGATGTTGACAAACCAGTCGGGACATGCACATTATTCTTATATTAAACATTCTTCAAGATTATTAAACAATCAACTAAATAAACATAAGGCTAAATTAGTTTTTTGTAGAAGATGTTTAACAGATTATAGTGGCAAAAATAAAGACTCACTTTTATCAGATCATTTAAAAGCATGTGAAAATACAAAATCAGTAAAAGTGAAAATGCCTATAGAAGGAAATAATATTTTGGAATTCAAAAATTTCCATTATAAATTTAGAGTACCTTTCACCGTGTACGCAGATTTTGAATGTTTGTTGAAGCCAATAAATGAACAGATTAGTAACCGTGTAATACTTAATGATATTCACGAGCCAATGTCATTTGGTGTATATTTAGTTCTTGATGAATATGCATCGTCTTTACCGCCAGGCATTTTAGAAAAAATGCCCACAGATCCATACATATATCAGGGTTTAGATGCAGCCAAAAATTTCATGTCATATCTCATATCACTAGCAAATATTATTGGTGAAATTTATAAAATAAATATTCCAATGAGGAAATTAAATAAAGATAAAAATATAAATTTAAAACAACTACTAAATGTGAGTCTTGTAACGATGAATTTACTATGACTAAGCCAGCAGTAAGAGACCATTGTCACATTACTGGTAAATTTAGGTCTGTCTTGTGTAATAATTGTAATTTATTACGACAAAATCAAAACTTTTTACCTATATTTATTCATGGGAGTCCAAATTATGATAGTCATTTTATTATACGACAATTAGGTTGTGACTCAAACGAAATTCATGTAATACCAAACACTAATGAAAAATATACAACTTTTCAAAAAACACAACTAATGGCATTGCATTACGATTTATAGACACCTATAAATTTATGAGTACAAGTCTTAGTAAATTAGCAAATAATTTGCCTAAAGACAACTTCAAACATACATATAAACATTTTTCTGTAAATGATTTACCGTTTATAACAAGAAAAGGTGTTTATCCTTATAATTATACAGATTGTTGGGACAAATTAAAAGATACTGAGTTGCCAACAAAAAAAGATTTTTATAACAATCTAGAATCTACTCATATCACAGATGCTGAATACAAATATGCGCATGATGTGTGGAATCATTTTGAATGTAGAAATTTAGGGGAATATAGCAATCTCTACCTTAAAATAGATGTATTATTGTTAAGTGATATTTTTGAAAATTTTAGAGACTTGTCTATATCCAATTATGGATTGGACTGTGCTTATTATTTTACACTTCCTGGTTTGACATTTGATGCTATGTTAAAATTTACAAAAATTGAATTAGAATTATTTGACGAATATGATAAATATCTATTCATAGAAAATGGTATCAGAGGTGGAATAACTGCATGCGTGACGAGACATGCAGAAGCTAATAATTATCTATTGGAAGATGAATTTGATATAGACAAACCTTCCTCTTGTTTAGCTTATATCGATGCTACAAATTTATATGGGTGGAGCATGACCAGATTCATGCCTTATGATTCGTTTAAATGGATGTCAGTTAAAAAAATAAAGGCTTTTGATGTTCTGTCTATAGAGGATGATTCTCCCATAGGTTATATTTTAGAAGTTGATATTATGTATCCACAAAATTTGCATAATTGTGATAATGAGTTGCCATTTTTACCGCAAAACAAATGTCCGCCAGGCAGTAAACAACCAAAATTGTTAACTACTTTAGAAGATAAACAAAATTACGTTTGTCATTATGTTAATTTAAAACAAGCAATGCGACATGGTTTAGTACTTACAAAAATTCATAGAATTATGCAATTCAGCCAAAGTGCTTGGTTATCGCCATATGTTTTATTTAACACGAAAAAGAGACAAAATGCTAAAAATGAATTTGAAAAAGATTTTTATAAATTTGTAATTAATGCCATGTTTGGTAAAACTATTGAAAATATAAGGAAAAGAAAAAAATTGAAACTTGTGAGTTCAGAAAAAAATTAAATTATTTAATTGGAAAACCTACCTTCTTAAATCGAATAATTTATGATGAATCTTTGTGTGCAATTGAATCAGAAAAAGAATCCATCTATTTTAACAAACCAATATATATAGGGTTTACTGTTTTGGAAATAAGTAAAACACGTATGTATGAAATGCATTATGATGTTATGAAAGAATTGTATAACTCTAAAATTCAGCTTCTTTATATGGATACAGACAGTTTATTTTATAAAATTTCTACTGAAAATTTTTATAAAGATATTAAGGAAAATCAAGAGGTGAGAAGACATTTTGATATGTCAGAACTTCCTCACACTCATATAGGTTATTTTACAAAAAATGCAAAAACATTAGGTTGTTTTAAAGACGAATGCAAAGGTGTTGGGTTGTCAGAATTTGTTGGACTAAGAGCTAAATTATATACTTTCAAAACTGCGAATAGTATTGAAAAAAAAGCTAAAGGCATAACAAAAGCAGCACTTAGAAATATAAATTTTGATGATTATAAAAAATGCCTAAATGTTTCTACTAAAATCAGAAGTGATATTACATCATTCAAATCAAAAAAACATATTGTACAGACAATAACTGTAAATAAATTAGCTCTCAGTGGTGATGATGATAAGAGACATATATGTGATAATGGAATTAATACTTAAGCACATGGCCATTTTTCTTTAAAAGTAACTAATGCTTTGTAATGAATAAATATTATTTGTTAACTATTAAAAATAATTAATACTTTGTAACTAATAAATATTATTTGTTAACCATTTTCAATTGTTTATAGAGTAAATATATAGTTAAAAAAGTGAGTTGTTCAAATCATTTATTTCCTATTTATCCTTGACTTTTTTCCACATTATACCAATTGAATGTTTAAATGTTACTTAGGATAATAATAAAACTTTTATTACCCCAGTCAGTCAATAGCTGTTTATTAAAGAATTATAAAAATATTTGTATGAACATAAAGTGTTACGTAACAGTATAACAAATAGTATATTACATTATCCTTGTACAATAAAGGCGTTGCTTATCCCTGTTTCCTCTTCTTTGCGGGGTGTATTGGTATTGGGTATGAGTAAAGTGAGTCATCCTACGCACAACATCACATCGTGCCCCAAAATCCTCACCCTTTACTGATTTTAAATAACCGCACCTCGGAAACCATCCACCATGTTCAATCCATGAAAATTCATGTGCTTCCCAATCCTTTAAACCACCACCACAGTAAAAGCATATAACGCCATCAGGTGCAGAGTGAAAGAAAAAACCGGCTTCAGCAAATTGCCAAGCATAAGGACGGGAGTATACAAATTTGGTGTTGTTGAACGATGCCAGCCTGGTTCCAGGTGTACTGTATCTCGGATATCTCGGGTATCCAACCATATCTCCTATATTATAAACTAAAATAATTTTCTTGAATATATATACTAGGTGCAACTCTCCACTTCCTTCGTATGTGTGTACTCTCCATTTTGTGTTAGCGTATCTATTTATATAATCCGTTGTATCCCCTCCACTGTTCAATTTTCGATTTTCCCCTTCCTAAAAGTCGTTCTTATATGTGATTTTTTTGTACTTTCAACCATTATTTAAAATTACAGATGAAATGTGAATTAAAGATCAATAAAATGTACACTGAATTTTAACAAAAAAATTTATTATTCTTCTGACTATATTACATTAAAATATTTTACGTACAATACCAGATAAAGGTGTGTATTCAACAAGTGCATCCTGGATGATGAGACAATAAGCAGCTGTTTTTTCAGGTATGTTGACATTTGATTCAATTTCTATGCGCAGATCAATAGTACCGGTTTTTAATGTTTCATTTTGTCGTGAACAGTCTATAACAAATAATGGTGTTTTTGCGAAAAAAGTTTCAAAATCAATAGCAGGTCTATTGCTGCTACCGTAATTTACTGAAATTTTGTAAAAAAGTCGTATATAATTGCTCTGTTTCCATTAAAATTATCGTATGGATAATATTGTGAGTTTAGATACAGTTTAATATTATTAATATCACAGAAATCAAAGTATCCAGCATTTTTATTTTTCACATTTCTCCTATCAGTTTGAAATGCAATAATAACGTAACGAGGTTTCTCACTATTTGATGCTGTCTTCACAGTCCAAGTTGAGTTTTTCGAAACAGGTAATGAAGGATTATCGATAAGCGTCCAACGACGAAATCCTAGTGAAATTGGTTGGTCCTTATCAGTGATTCTTAGTAGTGATAGATTATAATCATCGGCCACTCGAATAGAATTTTCCAAAATATTTTATTAATTTTCAATTCCAATTTATTATTAGCGTCTTTTGTTATAATCGTATTGAAATTGTTTGAACTCCTGAGTAATATTAATTCTTGTTTAACATTTAATAATATGTGAACATAGTCGTCCGCGAATCCAAGTAGCATTTTTAAAGGAATACAAAACGAAAAATTTTTCTTACACTTTAAAGATTCCATATTTAATGTCCACCCAGCATTTAATAAAATAATTTTTTCATCTTCAGTGTTGGTTAAGAGGTTTTTTATTGTTGTCGTTATTCCAACATTTTTCACTCGATCAATTTCTGTTCCACAAATTTCATAGCGAATTTCATCAAAAAGAAATGACATTCCATTGCTGATAAGTTCGATTTCATCACTTTCACTATTGTCTGTCGCTTTTATTGCTTTAAATTCTCCATCTATATAAATGTAACTTTTAGAAGGCAAAGTGTACACATTCTGTTGATGTACTGGAATGCGAATCTCATCATTCTCACCGTATGTTGTTTGTGCATATGGTAGATGTGTGTGATATTCTAAATCACCAATAGTTTCATCAAAAATAATTTTATCATCTACTCGCAACATATTTTTTATTCACACTATACCCTAAAGATTCCAAAAATTCTTTGTTCCTCCTTGTCAGCTTGTGTTCTGTCAACTGTCGTCGACCTACTGGTTTAATAAAATTGTCGAAATTAGTATTATTATTATTCAAAACTAAGACCATGATTATGTAACACTTCGGCGCAAATGAAGTCTAAGTGTTATATATTCTTCTCGCAAATTTATTAGTTGCCCGTCCTGAACTTCGAGACGTACTGTAATGTTATGAAGTAGACCTGTTATGTTTAGAGGTAGATAAATTACTGTGACAGGTTTGTCAATAATTTTATAACCAGGTTCAACGGCTGGATAAAATTCGTGAATAATATGTCCTTCAATACCATTCCTATATGATCCTCTTGCAATATTACATACTATTCGTATAACGTCCACTTTATTAATGTTTACAGTATTTTCGGAAATGTGCCAAGTATTTGCTCGCAATTCTTCTGCTTTAAATCCCAGTAATGGGCCGATGCTGTGCGCTTTGTCAAATCTAATTGGTTTCGAACAAAATATTTTCGTTTTTAATGTATTAATATTCCCACTTAGTTCGAACTTAACATTTTTGTTTTCCTCATGAACAGCATCTTTCAAATACGAACCTATATTATCTATCTCGTAAGATCCCTCAGGCAATTGTATGACTTTATTATTGCCATAGTAAAATTTATCATTAAAATCTGTTTCAATATTTGGTATAGTGTTGTAAGACATAAAATCAATTAAACCTATTTCCCATTTTTCATTGGCCAAATCTATAGGCGGAAATATATCACATGAGATGTTTGAGCCTTTGCCGCTTAAACAGAGCATATTGGTGATTTAGATGTTATTCGTTAAAAACGCTAAACACAAATGACCACAATTGTGCGAATTTAAATTTTGTTTATTTGTGTAATTGTAGAAAATAGGTGCATTATCTGTCGATGTTTCAAAATATCGAATTATTTCTGTAGGTGGAGGTAGATTACCAAAACTGTCAAAATAAAGAATTTTATGTTTTATCTTTCGATAGGCAACCCAATGCGTACCTCGTCCTAGCACACTGTCCAAATTTATAACTCCGTGTTCATTTTCTTTGATTTGAAAAGGTAAATTGTCACGCATAAAAACTCCTCTGAAGTTCGGAATGTTCAATTTTTTAGCGTATTTATATATATCTTTATTTGATAGCGCTCTTGTTGGTAATGTTATTATTTTTTTTTTATTACAACCACCTCCTTTGTAAGGTTTCAGATAATAGCCTCTACCCTTTTTATTAGCACACCTTTTTTTTATTCGTTTGAGTACTTTTGTTAGAATTTTTTTAGTTTTGCACGTTTTTTTATTTTTTGTCCTCCGTTTCTTTGTATTAACTTTTCTTCTTCCTCCACCACCTAATTTATTTTTCAATTTCATAATATTAGTAACTGCGTAAGCAGCTAGTTGTTCGTCGGCAATGGATCGTTGATGTGAATCCGAATATTTTGAATATGCAATATCGTGATCTTTACAGGCTTGATCTAATTTATTAATGCCTCTTCTTAATCTTGCTTGCAATCTGGTGCCGGGGCCGCAATATTGGTATCCTGGTACATGTAATTCTATTGGTAATAAATCTATAGTACGATTTAAAATTTTTCCAGGTACACTCGTTAAAGAACTTATTATGCCGCTTCCTTGATACACATTGAACTGTTTTCCTGTCATTATAGCCTTCTTCCTCCCCCTATCGCAGATGCAGGCGTAATGAATATTGTTTCTTTCGGTTCAGGTACTAAATCATTGTCAATATCTCCTTCACTAGCCTCTTTCGCTTCCATTTTTTTATTTTGATTCAAAATTATTTCCTGATACTTTTTTTATAACATTCACTTCATTACGAATATAATTTATGTGTCCATCGATATATGTTTTTAATGTTAGGTATTTTTCTTTAAACATTTTAAACCTAAAAGCATCTTCATCATCTTTCGCTTCGTTCAAATGTGTCAACCGTTTACTCTCCATGTCATAGTCACCGCTTTTAGTCATTTTAAACCCCACTCCAGCAGGTCCTCGTCTATTGTGTTGTCGATAGGAAGAATGCAAATGACGTCCAAATTTATCAACGCTCATTTTTAGAGATGCTCATACATGGACTAATAGAAAACAAATGACTAATATTTTTTTTTACAAATCACTTTTATATTTATTTTTTTTACAAATCACTTTTATTTTTATTAATAATAATTCCTGCTTCCTTCAACTCTTCAATTATGGAAATTATTTCATTATTGTGCCCCGTATTTCCTACCGACTGTGATGCAATTAGTATTTTTAATCGCTCGCATAATTCATTGGGATCATTCCAATAAATATATGACGGTTTTTTTTTTTCATATTCTTTCAAAATCAAGCCGCTTCCGCTCGTCCAATCCATGTGAGTGCGGGGGTTCTGGGGCGGAAATAATTTTGAAATTATTTTCGTGTATTTATTACTTTTGTTTGATTTCAATTTACCGATCGCCGAATAATTAACTCTGTGTGCATTCGTTGCTATTAAAATATCTCGATATTTTATGAGATCATCTTCTGTATAAATATATGCATCAGGCATTCTCATGAATAATAATTCATAAATACCACGCGTACCAGCATATCTAACACCATCGATAATCAAATCATCGCCCTAAATTTCTAACTCTTTATCACCAACCATCCATTTATCATTTTCTATGCGCGCTCCGAAAACATTATCCACTTGTTTAGGTTTCTTTATAAAATTTAAAAAATATTCTGTAGACAATTTGCCTTTAAATGTGTTCTTTATAAATGTTATGGCTTGACGTCTGCCTTTAGGTGATTTCACATATTCAGTAAAGGTGGGTTGTGACTCATAGACATTAACATCCATTGGTTCTTCCTCCATATTGCTATCTGAAGAATATTCGCTTTTTACGTCCATCAACATTTCGGGGTCTAAAGGTTTTCTTTTAACAGGAATTTCATTTTCAATCATATTTCCAGTGTTTATTCTTTTTATATTAGCATCTTCATCGCTCATTGGTGTTTCAGGTGTTGGAGGACGTCTTTTCAGTCGATTCACACCTATCATTTGTTTTTTTCTTTTTTCCCCTTTCGCTGGCGTCAAACGTTTAAATGCAGTTCTTCCCTCAGTAAAATCATCGTCAGAAGTATAACTCTCATCGTTATCATTGGCTTCATAATCCTTTTTTCTCTTTTTTAATTTTTCTTCTTGTTGCTTTTGTTTTTTCTCTTCTTGCTGCTTTTTTTTTCATGTATAGTGGCCAACAATGTTTTCTCATTCAACTCTCGCCAACTTTTTATAGGCTTATAATTTAAATTTTCGCTATATTCTTTTATCGGTTGAAATTTTTCAGTATATTCTTTTATCGGTTTTATCAACGGTTCCATTATGGGTTTTATATTTTTCTCTATATGATCTTCCATATCCGTAATACCTCGTTTTAGTGCACGATGTTTTTCTTTAATTCGTTTTCTTAAATCTTTTATTTCTAAAACAATTTTTTCACGTTCGCCAAGTGAACTAGACAAAGACATGATTACTACTGACTCTATAATGTTATAAATTCATCAAACATTATACGATATCGTCCTTTATTTAAACGTCTCTCTTTATCCAAAACTAGAAAAGAATTTTGGGTTTTAGACCAGGCCATCGAACACATTTCTTTAAAAGTTTCAAATTTCATATCTGTGTTGACATGATCATTATACACATGACGTAAATTTCTTTCATCTTGTCTGAATAAAACCACTAAATTAGCATTATCACGTATCAATTGTTTTGGTATTCGACTATATGTTTGACATAAATAAAATGTATCAATGTCATTGTGTCTACCCATTGCGAAATAGTTTCGAATATTATTTTGTCGTTCACACATGACATCATCGAATATCATGAGTGATTTTGATTTAATCTCATTAGGATGAGGCACGTCGTCATTTTCAGTAAAAATAAAGTAACCAACATCAGGTATTTTGGAAAACACTCGACTTAAAAACTTGTATTTGGATTGATTTATTGACTTTGAAAAAATATAAATATTTTCAAAAAAACGTGCTAGTGGATGAAATATTAAATTAAACATGAGATTGGTTTTCCACAGTTCGATGGTCCTACAATAAGACATCTGATGGAATTCGGTAATAGCGGACCATGGCGATCCATATTATCATATTCATTATCATTTGAGAAATATGTATCGAAATTCATAATACGCATTTTTTGGCTTTGTTTTATTACCTTCATAATAAATCTTTTTTATTTATCCAGGTATCTCTAGTACTGTCCATACCCAACCAACGTACTAACAATTTATTTCCTTTTCGACGCACAATCTTATCGATAAGAAATATGTTGCTAAATTTAGTTTTACTCAATTCCTCTTGATAGAATCCCCCTTTAATCTCAACTCCAGATTCGTCCTTTAGTTTATAGGTCACTGGAACTGTTGGTTCTATTTTCCAAATTGTATATATTTCGTTACTCCAAGCTGGTAAATAACTTTTTGTCAACGGTTTTTGATACCTACTTATTCTAACTTTATCACCCACAATAAATCTGTTTCGCACAAGTTGTTTTTTCTTCTGTCTATTTTGAACTATACGTCTCAACACTAAATGTTCATTATTTTTATTAACATCAATTGGACGCATACCGATAGTCCTATGTTTAGTGTTATTATATTCAGTAACTATATCGCTTAATAAATTTAACCATTTATAATTTCCCTGGGCACTGAAACCCCTCCACATTTTCGCTTTTAACGTTCTATTTAATCTTTCAACTATAGAGGCTTTTTTATCAGAATATGTAGAATAATGATTTATATTATATTTGTCTAATAAAGATTTAATCCTCGAATTAAAAAATTCAGTTCCTTTATCGGTTTGCAAATGACGCATAGAATATCTTTCTAAAATTGGTGGTAATGTCTTTTCCATTTCAATGGCATTTTTAGATTTCATTAGTACAGCTATTGCATATTTACTAAAACAGTTTATTAAAACCAGTATATATTTATAACCTTTATTGACTTTGGCAAATGGTAACATTTCCACTAGGTCAGCCTGATAGAGATAGTGTAAACCTTTAACTTTAACATGGCGGGTCGGAAATTTCCTACGAACTTGATTTATGCAACTCACTGGCAATCCCCACTCTCAACAATGACGTCAACTTTGATGCCATATCGTTTAACACTTATGCTTTGAACGTTGTAAAATATAAAATGATTAAATTGTGTTGTGTAAAACTATGTTTGTGTTGTTAAAAAATGAAAAAATCCCACGAAATCTAGTCAAGAGAAATACTTCAAGGTAATAAATAGCTTATATTGTTATCATCGATTATAAAGAGGTAAAATAAATTCACTTACGAACATTTTCATACATTTATTTTTTTTTTTACAAAAACGTTTCAGTTAGTTAACATTTATATACTTTTTAAAACTAATACCAATAACTAAATCAAGACAATAATGTTTTTTACTTGCGAGAGCCTTATTTCTCTTTAGTAACATTATTATGGTTCATAAAACACCAATTATCCGAGCCCCGACTAAACGCAATCATTATTCAGAAAAAAAAATTAGGACTAAACGTTCAACGATTTCTAAAATAATGATTGTGTCTACATGTGCGATTGGCCTTTTCTCCGCGAAGCTAGTGCAGGCTAGGCGCAAATATTATCAGGATGCTGAGACACCGCCTCAGTTTCAGGTTGACTGTCATCCTCACTTGGTGGCCGACCCTGCTTCTCTGTCACGTCGGTCCGTTGTGAGTGAGTGTCGTTGTTCACAATCCATTCTAAAGGAAAACGAATTTCTTAGCGTTACTGGGTAACTAATCATTATAGGTCAATCAGATAAAAGGATTAACGGGTAAACAGTTGGCTGATATGTGAGGTTGTAGACAATCAACGATTTCAGGCAATAAATGCAGCAGAAATACGCTTTTAAACTTTGAAAAGGTCATAAAAGCTGAAAGAAATCAATGAAGGCACCAAAAAACAAAAAAATTAAGATATGCCTTTTCAAGTGGTTTTTGCAAAAACCTTCCATGGGAAACCCAATTTCGGGTCCAATTATTTGTGGAAAAGCTATGATCTTAGTTCAGAAGTTTAGAAAAAATATATAAAAAATATAGTGTATTCTCTAATTTGCAATGCACATGCAGTAAATTAATGGAATAGGCCCTTTATTCGAAAAAGCTCGTACTATTCGAATTTTTGTTTATCGAGATGGGGTCCGATCCCTTTTTTCGGATACTGGGAGCTCTACTATATTGTTTGTATTAGAGTTGTTGAAAGTAACTCAGATAGTTCGACTAACAATAATGTATGTTTTTGTCAAGTTTGCAAGGATTTTGTTTCACCTGTATATAGATTTAAAAAAGTCATCATTGGGTAAGGCCAAACTGTAGAGCCAAACTGCAATAAGTTCGGCGAGATGACTTTGGGCGTAAAGCAGAGATTTATTGGCATTCATTAATCATTCGCTAATGGAGTTATCTGCCGGAAAGCATTACCTGACGTTATGTCTGAATAAAGTGGCCTGTCTCAGCCGGCAAATATCTTCAAGTGCTGATTTGATTTATTCACTCAAGTTTTTGGTTGGAAAAGTAAATCCATCTTTGAATTTTAATAAAAAAACAAAATGGCAATGAATGGGCCTGGCCGACAGAAGTGATCAACTCCTTTGTAGGATGTAGATAATAACAGAAAAATGCACTTATTTGAAAAAACTGTTAGATGTTCAAATAACTACTGAATACAATATGTATTTAACGAATTGAATTGAAATCAGTTGTTAAAGTGTGTTGGTTCGTATAAGAAATTTATATTTAAAAAACGGCAATGTAATGTAAAATTCATTATAGTTTTAATGAATTAATTATAGTAAAATTTATTGTAAGATACAAAATGTAATGGTTTTTAAATAAAAGTTTTCCTAATAACATTTTATTTTAGTAATGAACAATATCTAAAGTAACATAACCTATGTGTCAAAACAGCTGATCTAAAACCTAACCTATAACATAAAAACAGTGGTTGTCTGAAATCTGTTATTACGTAATTTATCTGATCAATGGATAATACAATTGTTCCCGACGATTCTCCGTCTAAGTTTGTTTTGGAGTAAACCCTAGCTTTTTCTATAACTATTACATCTTCCTCCTACTATCTGAGATATCTATCTTTTTACTCGAAGTTCGCTTAAAATTATAAATTAAATATTGCCTTAACTTGGACGGAGAATCGTCGCGAACAATTGTATTATCCATTGATCCGATAAATTAAGTAATAACAGATCGCTTGCATTGTATTGTAGTTTCGTTCCCCTATCCATTTGCATTATTTGTTTGTTCGAGCAAGGCGCGATACGGTTAACCAAGTTTGTCTGTTTATTTTATTCTTTTTATTCATTTTTATTCCTAGAACATTATTTATGATATTTTGTTGTAGCCATGGCAACAATTTAAAGTTATACAAGGGAGGTTTATCATATAGGTCTTTGAGAAGTTCAATTCTAGCAATGGAATTCTAGCATTGGTTCAGTTCCTAAAATGTTAGACTTCGAACATGAAGATACTCAGATCGAATCCGACCTAACCCTTCACCTAATATTTTTATAATTTATTTATTGAATAAATATTTGAAAAAAACTGTAGTAAAATCAATCGCCATCCGCTATAGGCTAACAAAAATATTTTTCAACTTGTTTGGACAATTGGATAAATAAAAGCGTATTTGATTAACGATTGAAAATTTGTGCAAGTTATATATATATATATATATATATATATATATATATATATATATATATATGATGAATAGTTACTATCTAGAGTACATCCGTTCATTCTGCAGTCCATAAATTCGCAGTTCCGACGTTTCGCTAGAATCTCATCCAGCATTGACGATGTGAACCCAACAACAGTAGAAGAGCGAGTCTAGCTCCATCAGTATTTTTCCATCCGTGAAGAAATACGTATCAGTATATATATATATATATATATATATATATATATATATATATATATATATGAAGTTAATATATTACTATTGTAAGTAATTTTATCCACCATTAAGTGCAATGATTTTACCTTGTGTGATGAGGCGCTTTTCGGTCACTTGACCATTGTCGAATCACTCTACCAACACCTACCGAGGTAAACAACAGCACCGGAAATATCTTAACCTTAAAATCAAACTCCAGAATTGCACCAACAAAATAAATTTTAATAAAAATGCTTAACACTTAATATAAGAGTGATTCGACAATGGTCAAGTGACCGAAAGGCTCCTCATCACTCAAGGTAAAATCATTGCACTTAATGGTGGATAAAATTACTTACAATAGTAATATATTAACTTCATAAAGTTAGTGCAACGGAGAAACAATGGATAACGTAAGATATCAAGAACATATATATATACCAGGAGATTGTGAGCTAATAGAAGGAATTTAAAAATAGGCCTAAATTCAATTGGAAAATATAGTTGATGACATTAAGAAGGCATTATTCTAGATAATTGTGTTTAACAATGAAGTATTAAAAAATAATAAACTTTTCTTTAGAGAAAGTTTAAATTTCTACCATCGTACAACTCATAGCATTGAACACCTGACTCTAGAGAGGGATACGTGAACACATAATTTAATCAATATACGATATAATCAAATATACTTGCATCATATCGAGTTAAGGGCAATATATATGACTAAAAAACGTACAATACGAGCCAGGATATTTGAGATTAATTTGGCTCCCTTACAAGATGAAGCACATGAAAGTTACTCCTCTTCACACTGTTTTAAATATTTTTGTTTTACTAAAATAGGTCAAGTTCTTTTCAAATTTATGGTTTGTATTTTGTCTTCCAATGAATAATAATATGTATATCATGGTGCCCCAGCACTTCTAGAACGTATGTGTTCGACTTCTTGATTTATTCATCCTTTATTTCCGGATTTAAAACTGTATAGTTTGTGCCCCGCCTGTGGAAGGGTTGCCCCTTTTCACGTACTTTATTATAACTGGAATTTAGGGTACTCTCCTTTTAAAATAGAATTTGGAAAGAAAATTATAACAGTAACCAACAGTAGCACATTACCTTTAATATCCCGCTTCGTTCTTCGGGGTCGCACCTATCAGGGATATTACAGGATCTGAGGTGAAACAACTTTTACACAAACTGCAGTAAACACATGAGTAATTATATTTACTTGAATTTGTAATACATGTTCAATACATTTAATTTATTATGTACAATAACTTTTTGATTTGAAATAGAAAAATAAATTTCAACACAATCGATGTAGTTCTTATAATAAATACCTAAACGGAGTTTAAGTTTTAAATAGTTACTTTTTGAAATGAATTCAACAGGTAGTCTCGACAGAAAATGGCGTGTATTTTCTTTTCTACACTAGAGGTTTTTGATCCAATTCGACCGGTAAAAAAAAAAAAATGGACGCTAAATAAATATCCAGTTCGAATTACATCATATCACGTACACATATAGCCTGCTCAATTAATAAATTACTATAGGCCGCTAGAACGAGCAAAGTGAAACAGGATCGTATAACTACAGTTTAGAGTTGTCTAGCTACTAATAGCTTCCATTGCTCCAGATCTTGGATTTAGACGTCGCTATCCTGAGTATATCGGGCGTATCTTGGACACAGTTTTAGTTGGGTCCATGATGTTAATCATATCATACTTTGGATGGATGTAATAAGTAGGATTTATATCTTATTATATCTACTGTATGCCAAGAAACCTATTACACTGAACTTCTGACCTTACACGCTACTCGTCCAGGAGCTCATAAACATCTGATCAGACCTATTTATCTTTTACTTTCGCGTACAGCAACTGATAACTTACCTCCCGCAAGGTGCTGCGCTCTTACTGTAGGGTATTGGAACTAGTTTTGTATTATTGCGAATAACTTTTAAGTTCTCATTATTTTTTATTTTACGAAATGAAATTATATCAAGTTTCCAAGACATGTGTTACTTTTGAAGCTACAAGATTTACAATTTTTGTAATCGGGGCTTACTTTTTCAGGCGCTATATATGCAACATTGTAAGCGTATATTACTATTACAGGCGCTAGATTTGCAACTGTTGTAAGTATTAATTACTTTTGCAGGCGCTAGATATTAACTCTTGTATGCGTGTATTACTTTTGCCGGCGCTAGATATACAATTGTACTATGATAGTTTAGTTTTGAATTCACTATAATATATCATGTGATATCTATTTTAAATTTAAATTATTTAATTAGTCTATTATTAAACTTATACTGACCTCCACTTCCCATATCCATCCATCTACACACTAACACACACACACACACACACACACATATTTATTATATATATAATAAATAATGGTATGTCCTGTTGTGTATTGTAATAGCTGTTATGCCTTTTCTATTTATAAAGATATACAAGAAACATTTATGAAAAATTGTACCATTAAAGAAACGACAAAGTTTTATTAAATTTGTATCGGTTGCTGGATTTTATGATACCGGGAAAATAATTTGAGGTTGCAACCCTGTCCGGAGCTTAATGACTGACATTTTAAAATGAACAGAAAAACAATAAAATAAAATCTGCGTTTGACGTTTCCATTATGAGATTATTGAAGTGATATTAAAAATTACTTATTTTAATAATGCAGTAATTTTTTGAAAAAATAAAATAAGCTAGTGACAAACAATGCCAACATTTAAATCTGTACAGCGTCTTACTTGGGCGCTGTTAGTCCAGTATAGAAGTATCTAAATCAAATATATCTTTAATAAAATATAGCTGTGATATATCAACGGTCGTGTACAGGAATTTAAAATTAAAACCTATAATTTAATAAAGAGATTAAGAGAGCATATCCTACGAAAATGTAATAAAGGCGTGTGGAGCGTAGGTAATACCAACCCCATAAACAACGCTGGTCGCAGCCTCCCTTAGGAATACATTTGCATTTTTATTAAATTCTTTCTGTTTATATCGTACCGACATATTCGTCTTGCTTGAATATTTATTCTTCCATTTTTGTTGTAACAATATTGTTTGTTTTATTCCTTAAATATAGTGACGGAATAACTGCAAAACAGAAAAGTTATATTTTGTCATTTTGTCTTACCTTTTTGGTAACGTATATTATTAGCAATTCCTCACAACGAATAAATAAAATCTACTTTAATTACTTAATAAGGTTAGCTCCTAACCAAATAGATACTCAGTGTAGAGAGAGTGCAAAAGTGTGTATATCATTGCTTGCGACTCTTCTACAGGGTACGTATACTTCAGGTACAAAACAGTGCACAGGTAGTGTTATGATGTCTTGCTATATTCCTTTTCTTTTCTTCGAAGTGTTAAAAAAAATATTAGTGCTAATAATAGGAAATGAGCTTCATTTGAGTTTGTTGGTAGTAGGAAATGAGCTATATATAATACTGTTGGTAATAGAAAACGAATTTTATGTAAGAGTGTTTCTAATAGGAAATAGTCTTTATTTATGAATGTTAGTAATAGAAAAAAAGCTTTATCAAAGATTGATAATAATAGGAAAGGAGCTTTATTAAATGACAAAACCTGGATAAGCAGACAGGTAAAGGTCTTATCATGTTTATTAAGCATTATCTGCTAGGAGCACACACACACACACACACACACACACACACACACACACACACACACACACACACACACACACACACACACACACACACACACACACACACACACACACACACACACACACACACACACACACACACACACATACACACACATACACAGACACACAGACACACACACACACACACACACACACACACACACACACACACACACACACACACACACAGTACTATATGAAATATATTACAATATAATATATTTCAATAACTAATAACTTTTTAAATATATCAGACATTCGTCCCGTAGCGTACTGCATACAATTTTACTACGCGTTGTTAAATAACGGAAGGAAATGAGACAAGGGAGGAAGAGGGTTGCAGAGAAATCTGGATTGTCGCAGTTGTTTGCGCTGTAGGTCTTGGTAAATGCTTAAGTAACACGTGTGTGCAATATGAGGCCCGCCTCCTGCCCCTCTTCCGTGTGTGAGTGTGTGTTTGTGTGTGTGTGTGTGTGTGTGTGCGTGTGTGCGTGTAGGTGTGTGTGTGTGTGTGTGTGTGTGTGTGTGTGTGTGTGTGTGTGTGTGTTTGTAGGTGGATATGTGATTAGGCAAAAGCAGAGATTGAGAAAATTTTATTACAAGTAAAATTCAAACATGAACTAGAAAAGATTGATGTCACTAGTAGTATTAAAATACAATATAATAAAATTCTATTTATACAGTAAAACATATGGATTTTATGTTTAATCCAACTAAAAATTAAATCATAAATAAAACTCTTAGCAAAATGATTTTTCATTAATTCCATCTTACAGCGTAATACACAGTAGCCATCTTGCACTACGGCAGGCTTATGGCTCATTGGAGCAAATCCCAGAGGAAGGATTCAGAGCTGTATTCACGACACGTTCCTGAGGTTCTGCGGCAATAAGGAATACGTTTCACGGCCAAGCGTGCAGAACGACTGGGCTGACTTTTTCGCTTCTCATTAGTTCTACTCTGTGTTGCCAACCTACAAAACTATCAAACTTAGATGTTATGTAAATGTGTGCTTATATATTTATTCAATTTATGTAATACATTTGAGTCCCATGTTTTTGGACTCCACTTATATGAATAAAGCAAAGCGATATAAAGTAACAAGAGAAAGCATAATAGCCTACAACAATAAACAGATATTATAAATAATGTTTGTGTTAAGTGAGTTTTTTATTTTAAAAAGTTGTAATGATCGAACGAAAGATATGACCTGTATGTGACCCTGATTTACAGCAAAAGCTAATATATAACTAGTAATTTAACTTATTTCTACACTTCGTTAAACGTTTAACTACTATAGTGCAATAAAAGAAAATATATATCAACGACCAATTTTTTGTATTTATTTTTTTTAGTAACAATGTTAAATATTTGTCTTAATAATAGCTATAAGGCCGCGTAAATAGCTAAAATAATTGGGGAAAACATTTATTTAACTAAATACGTATCTAATTGCGTATTATTTATCGTGAACGTATCCTCAGTTCAATGTTCCTCTGCATAGTTCAAATGGTTGACACGTCTCATCCGTTCAATGTTTTTCTGCATAGTTCCGTCCGTTGACTTGTCTCTTCCTTTCAATGTTCCCCTGCATAGTTCCGTCCGTTGACTTGTCTCTTCCTTCCAATGTTCCTCTGCATAGATGAATTCGGTGACATTTCTCATCCATTCAGTGTGCTTCTGCACAGTTCCGTCCGTTGACTTGTCTCTTCCTTTCAATGTTTCCCTGCATAGTTCCGTCAGTTGACTTGTCTCTTCCTTTCAATGTTCCCCTGCATAGTTCAGTCAGTTGACTTGACCCTTCCTTTCAATGTTCCCCTGCATAGTTCCGTCCGTTGACTTGTCTCTTCCTTCCAATGTTCCCCTGCATAGTTCCGTCCGTTGACTTGTCTCTTCCTTTCAATGTTCCCCTGCATAGTTCCGTCAGTTGACTTGGCCCTTCCTTTCAATGTTCCCCTGCATAGTTCCGTCAGTTGACTTGTCTCTTCCTTTCACTGTTCTCCTGCATAGTTCTGTCCGTTGACTTGTCTCTTCCTTTCAATGTTCCCCTGTATTGTTCCGTCCGTTGACTTGTCTCTTCCTTTCAATGTTCCCCTGCATAGTTCCGTCCGTTGACTTGTCTCTTCCTTTCAATGTTCCCCTGCATAGTTCCGTCAGTTGACTTGGCCCTTCCTTTCAATGTTCCCCTGCATAGTTCCGTCAGTTGACTTGTCTCTTCCTTTCACTGTTCTCCTGCATAGTTCTGTCCGTTGACTTGTCTCTTCCTTTCAATGTACCTCTGTATAGTTCCGTCCGTTGACTTGTCTCATCCTTTCAATGTTCCCTTGCATAGTTCCGTCCGTTGACTTGCCTCTTCCTTTCAATGTTCCTCTGTATAGTTCGGTCCGTTGACTTTTCTCTTCCTTTCAATGTTCCTCTGTATATTTCCGTCCGTTGACTTGCCTCTTCCTTTTAATGTTTCCCTGCTTAGTTCCGTCCTTTTACTTGACTCTTTCTTTCAATGTTTCCCTGCTTAGTTCCGTCCTTTTACTTGACTCTTTCTTTCAATGTTCCTCTGTATAGTTCCGTCCGTTGACTTGCCTCTTCCTTTCAGTGTTCCCCTGCATAGTTCCGTCCATTTATTGGTCTCTTCCTTTCACTGTTCCTCTGTATAGTTCCGTCCGTTGACTTGTCTCTTCCTTTCAATGTGCCTCTGTATAGTGCCGTCCGTTGACTTGTCTCTTCCTTTCAATGTTCCCCTGTATAGTTCCGTCCGTTGACTTGTCTCTTCCTTTCACTGTTCCTCTGTATAGTTCCGTCCGTTGACTTGTCTCTTCCTTTCAATGTGCCTCTGTTCAGTGCCGTCCGTTGACTTGTCTCTTCCTTTCAATTTTCTTCTGTATTGTTCCGTCCGTTGACTTGTCTCTTCCTTTCACTGTTCCTCTGTATAGTTCCGTCCGTTGACTTGTCTCTTCCTTTCAATGTTCCCCTGTATAGTTCCGTCCGTTGACTTGTCTCTTCCTTTCAATGTGCCTCTGTATAGTGCCGTCCGTTGACTTGTCTCTTCCTTTCAATGTGCCTCTGTATAGTGCCGTCCGTTAACTTGTCTCTTCCTTTCAATTTTCTTCTGTATAGTTCCGTCCGTTGACTTGTCTCTTCCTTTCACTGTTCCCCTGTATAGTTCCGTCCGTTGACCTTTCTCTTCCTTTCACTGTTCCTCTGTATAGTTCCGTCCGTTGACTTGTCTCTTCCTTTCAATGTGCCTCTGTATAATGCAGTCCGTTGACTTGTCTCTTCCTTTCAATGTGCCTCTATATAGTGCCGTCCGTTGACTTGTCTCTTCCTTTCAATTTTCTTCTGTATAGTTCCGTCCGTTGACTTGCCTCTTCCTTTCAGTGTTCCCCTGCATAGTTCCGTCCCTTTATTGGTCTCTTCCTTTCACTGTTCCTCTGTATAGTTCCGTCCGTTGACTTGTCTCTTCCTTTCAATGTGCCTCTGTATAGTGCCGTCCGTTGACTTGTCTCTTCCTTTCAATTTTCTTCTGTATAGTTCCGTCCGTTGACTTGTCTCTTCCTTTCACTGTTCCTCTGTATAGTTCCGTCCGTTGACTTGTCTCTTCCTTTCAATGTTCCCCTGTATAGTTCCGTCCGTTGACTTGTCTCTTCCTTTCAATGTGCCTCTGTATAATGCAGTCCGTTGAATTGTCTCTTCCTTTCAATGTGCCTCTATATAGTGCCGTCCGTTGACTTGTCTCTTCCTTTCAATTTTCTTCTGTATAGTTCCGTCCGTTGACTTGCCTCTTCCTTTCAGTGTTCCCCTGCATAGTTCCGTCCCTTTATTGGTCTCTTCCTTTCACTGTTCCTCTGTATAGTTCCGTCCGTTGACTTGTCTCTTCCTTTCAATGTGCCTCTGTATAGTGCCGTCCGTTGACTTGTCTCTTCATTTCAATGTTCCCCTGTATAGTTCCGTCCATTGACTTGTCTCTTCCTTTCACTGTTCCTCTGTATAGTTCCGTCCGTTGACTTGTCTCTTCCTTTCAATGTGCCTCTGTATAGTGCCTTCCGTTGACTTGTCTCTTCCTTTCAATTTTCTTCTGTATAGTTCCGTCCGTTGACTTGCCTCTTCCTTTCAGTGTTCCCATGCATAGTTCCGTCCATTTATTGGTCTTTTCCTTTCACTGTTCCTCTGTATAGTTCCGTCCGTTGACTTGTCTCTTCCTTTCAATGTGCCTCTGTATAGTGCCGTCCGTTGACTTGTCTCTTCCTTTCAATGTTCCCCTGTATAGTTCCGTCCGTTGACTTGTCTCTTCCTTTCACTGTTCCTCTGTATAGTTCCGTCCGTTGACTTGTCTCTTCCTTTTAATGTGCCTCTGTATAGTGCCGTTCGTTGACTTGTCTCTTCCTTTCAATTTCCTTCTGTATAGTTCCGTCCTTTTACTTGACTCTTTCTTTCAATGTTCCTCTGTATAGTTCCGTCCGTTGTCTTGCCTCTTCCTTTCAGTGTTCCCCTGCATAGTTCCGTCCATTTATTGGTCTCTTCCTTTCACTGTTCCTCTGTATAGTGCCGTCCGTTGACTGTCTCTTCCTTTCAATGTGCCTCTGTATAGTGCCGTCCGTTAACCTGTCTCTTCCTTTCAATTTTCTTCTGTATAGTTCCGTCCGTTGACTTGTCTCTTCCTTTCACTGTTCCTCTGTATAGCTCCGTCCGTTGACTGGTCTCTTCCTTTCAATTTTCTTCTGTATAGCTCCGTCCGTTGACTTGTCTCTTCCTTTCAATTTTCTTCTGTATAGCTCCGTCCGTTGACTTGTCTCTTCCTTTCAATATTACTCTCCATAGCTCCGTATGTTGACCAGCTAGCGTAGAAAGCTACAGCCTTGCCACAATTTGATTATCCAGTGCTCTTATTGACAGCCAGAAGCTTGATGGAGTCAACTATCAAAGGAAAAAAACAAAGGGAAGCCAATAAAGAAATGAGTGACAGAAAGACATGGGAGGGCCTGGTGCTCACAGTGCAGATACCACTAGCCTAGCAAGAGTGGAAGCTGTTACCACATTCAGGAAGCTTACGGGTCATGGCTACATGTAAGCCCACTTACGTAAAATAGGATTAACAGCCTCGGAGAATGGCAGAGATGCCAAGATCTGGCATTGGCTAAAGTATAGCAAGTATATCACGCTGAAACCTTCTCCACTTCCGGCACACTCGGTATTTTAGCGTTTCTCATTTAAACCGTAAAAATGTTCTCAATTTATTCCTTATCTGAAATAAAAGGACAGTGAGCCTGTGTTTGCAAAATGAAAATGGGAATATTTGTGGATTTTTTAATATATAACTTCGAAATTTAAAATTTACCAAAACTTGCTTCTAAGGGTTTATGGACTTTATGTTTTACAATCGCCGTGACTCTACTGAACACTTCTAATTAATATATTCTATTATAAAAATCAAATTTTAAATAGTAAACTAACCCTTCTAAGACGGATATTCCTTAAGATCAACTATTCAGTCATATTCAAATATCGTTTTGTTTAAAATCAATGCAATGTTGTGAAAAGGCAGGGGTTTCGTTATATTTGTGTCAGTTTCTTTTTTAATAGACTGAAACATTAATTTTAAAGCTTTAATCAGGAAATCACCCTTCGAAGACATAAGTTCCTTAAGAGTGATAATTCAGTTACATTTAAATAGGCCTAACGATTCATTTAAAATCGACGCAATATTGTGAAAAATCAGGGTGTCGCGTAGTTATATTTTTGCCCGAGCTTTTTGTTATATTGACTTAACATTTTCCCTGGCCTGAAGCCAAAGTCTAGACCTTCTATTACTGGTCACTTTCTCAATGCTTGGTCCCATAACTC
>JBAIZL010000004.1:259044772-259124772 GCA_036971475.1 Prosapia bicincta | reverse complement strand
TTCAAATTCTCCAAGGTTAGTTTGATTCTGAGATCCATGTTACAGCCTACACACAAATTTTGTAGAACTTTGCGTTATATATATATATATATATAAAACCACCAGGGTTTAAGTAAATATAAAACCAATGAAGGCAGAATATTGTAAAGTATAATTTATTGACAAATGTTTTTGAGAATAATTGTAAAAAATAAATGGTAATTATAGTGCTCAAAAAGTTATAAAAGTGTCAAGTGCGGTAGAAAATTGTCTCCAGTGCCGACAAAACGTAACCAACGAAAGGAGTAGCGTGAAACTGCCATTCAAGTTTGTAATACAATCTTAAAATATGAAAAGGACCATACCTCTAAGAAATATTAAAATTTTAAACCGCAAGTGACATTTTACAGCAACAGTTAAAAAACTATCACAAATATCTGGAAGCAGGGATCAAGGGCACACTATTTTCCAATTAAGACATAACTATTTAAACGCAAACAAGCGGTGAAGCCGAGGTAGTGGGAGTCCCGACACTAGAAGACAAAAATCAGCTCTCCTTGCGAACGGACCGTTATTTTGAGAGATCCAGAACGAGGATTCCAAGATGCTGGTCCGTGACTAAGCAGAAATTTTAGCCCAGTGGAGATGGTCTGCATCAATCGTCTGCGATTCAAACTTAAAGTTTTTAGAACGTAATCAATTTTAAAACAGTATTAAAGCCCTAAAACAATCATTAGTGGGTGCTACAAGATTCCAGACTCCAAGAAAACCATGGGAGAAGAGGAGCAACCACAGTGAAGGTTTTTGGGGTAATTCAGAGTCTTAATAACCTATTAACTATTTAATAAATTCAGTAAATTTTGTAAAATTACAAGTTCAGATTTCATTAAATAAAAATTTAATAACTGATTCATTATAAGTGGTGATAATTAAATAAAAATTATTCGTATATAAATTTCTAGTTATAAATCTTAAAATTAAGTTTACATCAAGTTATAACAAGTAAAAATTTAACAAAGTTATGACAAGAAATATCTAAAGTAATTAGTAATATAATTTATTTAAATTCAACCAAAGTAATCGAATAAGAAGTTCAGAGAGATAATCAATAATAAATGTTTAATAAAAACTTATTCTATGTCCATATAAGAGATATGGTTAAAAACCAGGATTAAATAACTGTAAAGATGAAAATCATATAAATTTGGTTTTGAAATCCTTCAGATTTCAAGGTCAAAGGAAGGTCTTAATTCCATGAATACCGATGATTTCATCAGATCTACCAACTGATTTCAAACGACTACAGTTTCCTTACCATCTTCTATTCGCAATAACCATAAACAAGGCACAAGGACACTCATTGGTCATGGCTCGATTAAATTTAGAACAATTCTAACTTTTACCACGGACAATTATGTGTTGCGTGCTCACCTTTTGGGACACCTAAAAATTTTATGTTTTTACGCCTAACGAAATGAAGAAAAACATTGTCTATCCTCTAGCATTGCAGTAAATGAAATATAATTATTTAGATGTTTGATTTGCTTTTCTTTTTGCAACAATTATGATTTCGGGCGAAGCAACGTGCGCCGGGTAACCCTAGTATTTTTATATTTTTTAGTACAGTTTTCTGCCTTTTCTAATGTTCCTATATATTCTTGTATTGACGCATTTCCGAGTGACTCTATTTCCAAAACTTAAATCGTACTCAAAACTTAAATCGTAACTTAAAGGGAGTGCGGTTTAAATTTTGAAAATGAAGTCATTCCGAAATGCGTTAACAGAAAAAAATACTGCAAGGTTAGGAAAGGCAGAAAACGATGCTCAAATGTATAGTAAAGTGGGTTTTTTAACGGAAAATATTATCAAAAGAACTATAAGAATGAAACTAACTACGTTAACGATTTTTATTGGAACTAGTGGAAGGAGGGTATGATAAACTACTCTCGTACTCTGTATAAAATTGAAATGAGAACGCTCTTGTTATAAGCTAGCACGTTAATCTCCGTGATATAAATAACGGGGTAAGCAGGGAATCTAGCGGCGGTAGAAATGTTTTTACGCCGACCCTTTGAGCTATGAGAGACCAAGCATTGAGAAAGTGACCAGTAATGGAAGGTCTAGATTTGGATTCAAGCACGAGGAAATGTTGAGCCTATGAAAAAAGGCTCTGGCAAAAACATAACGACGCCCAGGTTTTCACTACATTGCATTGATTTTAAACAACACTTTATGTAAATGTCACTGAATTATTAGTCTTACGGGTCTTACGTCTTCGAATGGTTGGTTTACTATTTAAAGCTTTAAAAATAAATTTTTATCACGGAATATATTAATCACAAGTGATCAGTAGAGTCACGGATGAATTGTTTATCAATAGGTCACTAAGCTTTGGAAACAAGTTCAAAGATTGTAGTTTTGGACATTTTTAATTTAAAAGTTGTCAAATCTAAAAAATACAGACATATTTCCATTTTTAAGCGGTAAACATAGGCTCACTGTCATTCCATTTCTGATAAAAATTATATTGAGAACATTTTCGCGGTTTAAATAAGAACGAAAGTGCCGGAAGTGGAACAGATTTCAGCATGGTATGAAAATATTGTTTTCAGGTCCCTTCTTACTGCGAATAGAAGGAAATTATGAGACGTGTTATCTTATGAGATATATGAGTAGTATCTCTAGCCCTATAACGAGGTGCGTTATAACCGGGTACAGAGTAGTCTCAGTCCTCCTACGCGTTGTAACCGGGTACAGAGTAGTCTCAGTCTTCCTACGCGTTGTAACCGGGTACAGAGTAGTCTCAGTCCTCCTACGCGTTGTAACCGGGTACAGAGTAGTCTCAGTCCTCCTACGCGTTGTAACCGGTTACAGAGTTGTCTCAGTCTTCCTACGCGTTGTAACCGGGTACAGAGTAGTCTCAGTCCTCCTACGCGTTGTAACCGGGTACAGAGTAGTCTCAGTCCTCCTACGCGTTGTAACCGGGTACAGAGTAGTCTCAGTCCTCCTACGCGTTATAACCGGGTACAGAGTAGTCTCAGTCCTACTACGCGTTATAACCGTGTACAGAGTAGTCTCAGTCCTCCTACGCGTTGTAACCGGGTACAGAGTAGTCTCAGTCCTCCTACGCGTTATAACCGGGTACAGAGTAGTCTCAGTCCTCCTACGCGTAATAACCGGGTACAGAGTAGTCTCAGTCCTCCTACGCGTTATAACCGGGTACAGAGTAGTCTCAGTCCTCCTACGCGTTATAACCGGGTACAGAGTAGTCTCAGTCCTCCTACGCGTTATAACCGGGTACAGAGTAGTCTCAGTCCTCCTACGCGTTGTAACGGGGTTACACCTGACAAGGAAAGACAGAGGTAGGGTGTAAAAAAAAGACGTGGAAGACATAGCCAGGAGGATAGCGAGGTAAAGAATAAGCACGAAGAACTTAGAAATATCGGAGGGCTGAATAATAGAGAATAAATCTGTTATAATGTAAAGATATGAGGAGGAATTGTCGAAAGGGAAGCCTAAAGTAAAAACAGTTAATATAATTTTATGTGCGTATATAAATGGCTTCTTACTGTAACTTTATCTTTATAGTTTCTTCTGAAAGAATTTAATTTTAAAATGTAATAAAGATAAAGAAAAGAAATCCGACGGAATATTCATAGCGTGAGGTATATTCCTTATGGGCAGTATAAAATCACATATCGGAGAGTTAAGCTATGTCGAACCTTGGAATTAGAAGCAGGCGAATGTTTAACGTATTCAATTTTATAGTGAGACTTAACGACAAGGGTAGGCGTCGCTACTTGGATGGGAGATACTAATAGGTTCAAACCATTTAATTTAACTAATTCGCTTCAACTCTGCAATTGAACATTATCAGTTGGGTCTAAAGTCAATCGAGTTGAAAATTTGCTTAAACATTACATTATTTACTAACATAATATCAATTTATTGTTTCAATATTTATTTAAACATAAAATAAACAAATCGATTTAATGTATTGATTAATAATATTTGAACTTAATAAATGTTATTATGTTAATTTAATATTATTATTAATTTATTAATAATAATTAAATATTAATTTTAACTTAATATGTATTGCAAGTACAGTATAATGAGGTAAGGTACACTCTCATAAATTTATCGCATTTCCTATGACATCAGATTGTTGTTTACAGCTACTGTAAGGACATTGTATTGTCAAAATGTCTTGTTTTCTTAATTAATATTTCTTATATAAATTTTTCTTCGTATTGACAAAACTTTGTTTATAAAAAAACATTAAAAAACAATTTTAAAAATAAAAACGACACTATCGATTAGGATAAACATTTGTTTTACAAATCGATGCGAGTTCTGTATAGGATCTGATGCCTAAACGTTACAGATCAACGTATAGATACGATCTTAACGTATCAACGTATAGTATCAATGACAAAGTTTTAAAGTATAGAATAAATCTCAACGTGTAGAATCAATCACAACGTATAGAAGTTTAATATCAATCACAACGTATATAAACGTTTAATATCAATCACAACGTATATTATCAATCACAACGTATAAACGTACAGTGCGAATACAGTATCAATCACAACCTATAAACGTACAGTATCAATCACAACGTATAACCGTACAGTATTAATCACAACGTATAAACGTATATAAACGTATAATATCAATCACAACGTATAAACGTACAGTGCTAATACAGTATCAATTACAACGTATAAACGTACAGTATCAATCACAACCAATAAACGTACAGTATCAATCACAACCAATAAACGTACAGTATCAATCACAACGTATAAACGTACAGTATCAATCACAACCTATAAACGTACAGTATCAATCACAACGTATAAACGTACAGTATCAATCACAACCAATAAACGTACAGTATCAATCACAACCAATAAACGTATAGTATCAATTACAACGTATAAACGTACAGTATCAATCACAACCAATAAACGTACAGTATCAATTACAACGTATAAACGTACAGTATCAATCACAACCAATAAACGTATAGTATCAATTACAACGTATAAACGTACAGTATCAATCACAACCAATAAACGTACAGTATCAATCACAACCAATAAACGTATAGTATCAATTACAACGTATAAACGTACAGTATCAATCACAACCAATAAACGTACAGTATCAATTACAACGTATAAACGTACAGTATCAATCACAACCAATAAACGTATAGTATCAATTACAACGTATAAACGTACAGTATCAATCACAACCAATAAACGTACAGTATCAATCACAACCAATAAACGTACAGTATCAATCACAACCAATAAACGTACAGTATCAATCACAACCAATAAACGTACAGTATCAATCACAACCAATAAACGTACAGTATCAATTACAACGTATAAACGTACAGTATCAATCACAACCAATAAACGTACAGTATCGATCACAACCAATAAACGTACAGTATCAATCACAACCAATAAACGTACAGTATCAATCACAACCAATAAACGTACAGTATCAATTACAACGTATAAACGTACAGTATCAATCACAACCAATAAACGTACAGTATCAATCACAACCAATAAACGTACAGTATCAATCACAACCAATAAACGTATAGTATCAATCACAACCAATAAACGTACAGTATCAATCACAACCAATAAACGTACAGTATCAATCACAACCAATAAACGTACAGTATCAATTACAACGTATAAACGTACAGTATCAATCACAACCAATAAACGTACAGTATCAATTACAACGTATAAACGTACAGTATCAATCACAACCAATAAACGTACAGTATCAATCACAACCAATAAACGTACAGTATCAATCACAACCAATAAACGTACAGTATCAATTACAACCAATAAACGTACAGTATCAATCACAACCAATAAACGTACAGTATCAATTACAACGTATAAACGTACAGTATCAATCACAACCAATAAACGTACAGTATCAATCACAACCAATAAACGTACAGTATCAATCACAACCAATAAACGTACAGTATCAATTACAACGTATAAACGTACAGTATCAATCACAACCAATAAACGTACAGTATCAATCACAACCAATAAACTTACAGTATCAATCACAACCAATAAACGTACAGTATCAATCACAACCAATAAACGTACAGTATCAATTACAACGTATAAACGTACAGTATCAATCACAACCAATAAACGTACAGTATCAATTACAACGTATAAACGTACAGTATCAATCACAACCAATAAACGTACAGTATCAATCACAACCAATAAACGTACAGTATCAATCACAACCAATAAACGTACAGTATCAATTACAACGTATAAACGTACAGTATCAATCACAACCAATAAACGTACAGTATCAATTACAACGTATAAACGTACAGTATCAATCACAACCAATAAACGTACAGTATCAATCACAACCAATAAACGTACAGTATCAATTACAACGTATAAACGTACAGTATCAATCACAACATATAAACGTACAGTATCAATCACAATCAATAAACGTACAGTATCAATCACAACGTATAAACATACAGTATCAATCACAACATATAAACGTACAGTATCAATTACAACGTATAAACGTACAGTATCATTCACAACATATAAACGTACAGTATCAATCACAACGTATAAACGTACAGTATCAATCACAACATATAAACGTACAGTATCAATCACAACATATAAACGTACAGTATCAATCACAACCAATAAACGTACAGTATCAATCACAACGCATAAACATACTGTATCAATTACAACGTATAAACGTACAGTATCAATCACAACGTATAAACGTACAGTATCAATCACAAAGTATAAACGTATAGTATCATTCACAACATATAAACGTACAGTATCAATCACAACGTATAAACGTACAGTATCAATCACACCGTATAAACGTACAGTATCAATCACAACCAATAAACGTACAGTATCAATCACACCGTATAAACGTATAGTATCATTCACAACATATAAACGTACAGTATCAATCACAACATATAAACGTACAGTATCAATCACAACCAATAAACGTACAGTATCAATCACACCGTATAAACGTATAGTATCATTCACAACATATAAACGTACAGTATCAATCACACCGTATAAACGTACAGTATCAATCACATCCAATAAACGTACAGTATCAATCACACCGTATAAACGTATAGTGTCATTCATAACGTATAAACGTACAGTATCAATCACAACATATAAACGTACAGTATCAATCACACCGTATAAACGTACAGTATCAATCACAACCAATAAACGTACAGTATCAATCACACCGTATAAACGTATAGTATCATTCACAACGTATAAACGTACAGTATCAATCACAACCAATAAACGTACAGCATCAATCACACCGTATAAACGTATAGTATCAATCACAACCAATAAACGTACAGTATCAATCACAACATATAAACGTACAGTATCAATCACAACCAATAAACGTACAGTATCAATCACAACATACAAACGTACAGTATCAATCACAACGCATAAACATACTGTATCAATTACAACGTATAAACGTACAGTATCAATCACAACGTATAAACGTACAGTATCAATCACAAAGTATAAACGTATAGTATCATTCACAACATATAAACGTACAGTATCAATCACAACGTATAAACGTACAGTATCAATCACACCGTATAAACGTATGGTATCATTCACAACGTATAAACGTAGAATATCAATCACAACGTATAAACGTATAGAACCAATCACAACGTATAAACGTATAGTATCAATAACAACGTATAAACGTATAGTATCAATCACAAGATATAAACGTACAGTATCAATCACAACGTATAAACGTACAGTATCAATCACAACCTATAAACGTACAGTATCAATCACAACATATAAACGTACAGTATCAATCATAACGTATAAACGTACAGTATCAATCACAACCTATAAACGTACAGTATCAATCACACCGTATAAACGTATAGTATCATTCACAACATATAAACGTACAGTATCAATCACAACGTATAAACGTACAGTATCAATCACAACATATAAACGTACAGTATCAATCACAACCAATAAACGTACTGTATCAATCACAACGTATAAACATACAGTATCAATCACAACATATAAACGTAAAGTATCAATCACAACGCATAAACATACTGTATCAATTACAACGTATAAACGTACAGTATCAATCACAACGTATAAACGTACAGTATCAATCACAAAGTATAAACGTATAGTATTATTCACAACATATAAACGTACAGTATCAATCACAACGTATAAACGTACAGTATCAATCACACCGTATAAACGTATAGTATCATTCACAACGTATAAACGTAGAATATCAATCACAACGTATAAACGTATAGAACCAATCACAACGTATAAACGTATAGTATCAATAACAACGTATAAACGTATAGTATCAATCACAACATATAAACGTTCAGTATCAATCACAACGTATAAACGTACAGTATCAATCACAACCTATAAACGTACAGTATCAATCACAACGTATAAACGTACAATATTAATCACAACGTATAAACGTATATAAACGTATAATATCAATCACAACGTATAAACGTACAGTGCTAATACAGTATCAATCACAACGTATAAACGTACAGTATCAATCACAACCAATAAACGTACAGTATCAATCACAACCAATAAACGTACAGTATCAATTACAACGTATAAACGTACAGTATCAATCACAACATATAAACGTACAGTATCAATCACAACCAATAAACGTACAGTATCAATCACAACGTATAAAAATACAGTATCAATCACAACGTATAAACATACAGTATCAATCACAACGTATAAACGTACAGTATCAATCACAACGCATAAACGTACAGTATCAACCTCAACGTATAAACGTACAGTATCAATCACAACGTATAAACATACAGTATCAATCACAACGTATAAACGTACAGTATCAATCACAACGTATAAACGTACAGTATCAACCTCAACGTATAAACGTACTAAACGTACAGTATCAATCACAACGCATAAACATACTGTATCAATTACAACGTATAAACGTACAGTATCAATCACAACGTATAAACGTACTAAACGTACAGTATCAATCACAACGCATAAACATACAGTATCAATCACAACGTATAAACATACAGTATCAATCACAACGTATAAACGTACAGTATCAACCTCAACGTATAAACGTACAGTATCAATCACAACGTATAAACATACAGTATCAATCACAACGTATAAACGTACAGTATCAACCTCAACGTATAAACGTACTAAACGTACAGTATCAATCACAACGCATAAACATACTGTATCAATTACAACGTATAAACGTACAGTATCAATCACAACGTATAAACGTACAGTATCAATCACAAAGTATAAACGTATAGTATCATTCACAACATATAAACGTACAGTATCAATCACAACGTATAAACGTACAGTATCAATCACACCGTATAAACGTATAGTATCATTCACAACGTATAAACGTAGAATATCAATCACAACGTATAAACGTATAGAACCATTCACAACGTATAAACGTATAGTATCAATCACAACGTATAAACGTATAGTATCAATCACAACATATAAACGTACAGTATCAATCACAACGTATAAACGTACAGTATTAATCACAACGTATAAACGTATATAAACGTATAATATCAATCACAACGTATAAACGTACAGTGCTAATACAGTATCAATCACAACGTATAAACGTACAGTATCAATCACAAAAATAAACGTACAGTATCAATCACAACCAATAAACGTACAGTATCAATTACAACGTATAAACGTACAGTATCAATCACAACGTATAAACGTACTAAACGTACAGTATCAATCACAACATATAAACGTACAGTATCAATTACAACGTATAAACGTACAGTATCAATCACAACATATAAACGTACAGTATCAATCACAACCAATAAACGTACAGTATCAATTACAACGTATAAACGTACAGTATCAATCACAACATATAAACGTACAGTATCAATCACAACGTATAAACGTACAGTATCAATCACAACGTATAAACGTACAGTATCAATCACAAAGTATAAACGTATAGTATCATTCACAACATATAAACGTACAGTATCAATCACAACGTATAAACGTACAGTATCAATCACACCGTATAAACGTATAGTATCATTCACAACGTATAAACGTAGAATATCAATCACAACGTATAAACGTATAGAACCATTCACAACGTATAAACGTATAGTATCAATCACAACGTATAAACGTATAGTATCAATCACAACATATAAACGTACAGTATCAATCACAACGTATAAACGTACAGTATTAATCACAACGTATAAACGTATATAAACGTATAATATCAATCACAACGTATAAACGTACAGTGCTAATACAGTATCAATCACAACGTATAAACGTACAGTATCAATCACAAAAATAAACGTACAGTATCAATCACAACCAATAAACGTACAGTATCAATTACAACGTATAAACGTACAGTATCAATCACAACGTATAAACGTACTAAACGTACAGTATCAATCACAACATATAAACGTACAGTATCAATTACAACGTATAAACGTACAGTATCAATCACAACATATAAACGTACAGTATCAATCACAACCAATAAACGTACAGTATCAATTACAACGTATAAACGTACAGTATCAATCACAACATATAAACGTACAGTATCAATCACAACGTATAAACGTACAGTATCAATCACAACATATAAACGTACAGTATCAATCACAACATATAAACGTACAGTATCAATCACAACATATAAACGTACAGTATCAATCACAACCAATAAACGTACAGTATCAATTACAACGTATAAACGTACAGTATCAATCACAACATATAAACGTACAGTATCAATCACAACGTATAAACGTACAGTATCAATCACAACATATAAACGTACAGTATCAATCACAACATATAAACGTACAGTATCAATCACAACATATAAACGTACAGTATCAATCACAACCAATAATCGTACAGTATCAATTACAACGTATAAACGTACAGTATCAATCACAACATATAAACGTACAGTATCAATCACAACGTATAAACGTACAGTATCAATCACAACGTATAAACATACAGTATCAATCACAACGTATAAACGTACAGTATCAATTACAACGTATAAACGTACAGTATCAATCACAACATATAAACGTACAGTATCAATCACAACCAATAAACGTACAGTATCAATTACAACGTATAAACGTACAGTATCAATCACAACGTATAAACATACAGTATCAATCACAACGTATAAACGTACAGTATCAATTACAACGTATAAACGTACAGTATCAATCACAACATATAAACGTACAGTATCAATCACAACCAATAAACGTACAGTATCAATCACAACGTATAAACGTACAGTATCAATCACAACGTATAAACATACAGTATCAATCACAACGTATAAACGTACAGTATCAATTACAACGTATAAACGTACAGTATCAATCACAACATATAAACGTACAGTATCAATCACAACCAATAAACGTACAGTATCAATTACAACGTATAAACGTACAGTATCAATTACAACGTATAAACGTACAGTATCAATCACAACATATAAACGTACAGTATCAATCACAACCAATAAACGTACAGTATCAATCACAACATATAAACGTACAGTATCAATCACAACGTATAAACGTACAGTATCAATCACAACGTATAAACATACAGTATCAATCTCAACGTATAAACGTACAGTATCAACCTCAACGTATAAACGTACAGTATCAATCACAAAGTATAAACGTACAGTACCAATCACAAAGTATAAACGTACAGTATCAATCACAACCAATAAACGTACAGTATCAATTACAACGTATAAACATACAGTATCAATCACAACCAATAAACGTACAGTATCAATCACAACCAATAAACGTACAGTATCAATCACAACCAATAAACGTACAGTATCAATCACAACCAATAAACGTACAGTATCAATCACAACGTATAAACGTACAGTATCAATTACAACGTATAAACATACAGTATCAATCACAACCAATAAACGTACAGTATCAATCACAACCAATAAACGTACAGTATCAATCACAACCAATAAACGTACAGTATCAATCACAACCAATAAACGTACAGTATCAATCACAACGTATAAACGTACAGTATCACTTACAACGTATAAACATACAGTATCAATCACAACCAATAAACGTACAGTATCAATTACAACGTATAAACATACAGTATCAATCACAACCAATAAACGTACAGTATCAATCACAACCAATAAACGTACAGTATCAATCACAACCAATAAACGTACAGTATCAATCACAACGTATAAACGTACAGTATCAATCACAACGTATAAACGTACAGTATCAATCACAACCAATAAACGTACAGTATCAATTACAACGTATAAACATACAGTATCAATCACAACCAATAAACGTACAGTATCAATTACAACGTATAAACATACAGTATCAATCACAACCAATAAACGTACAGTATCAATCACAACCAATAAACGTACAGTATCAATTACAACGTATAAACATACAGTATCAATCACAACCAATAAACGTACAGTATCAATCACAACCAATAAACGTACAGTATCAATCACAACCAATAAACGTACAGTATCAATCACAACCAATAAACGTACAGTATCAATCACAACCAATAAACATACAGTATCAATCACAACCAATAAACGTACAGTATCAATCACAACCAATAAACGTACAGTATCAATCACAACCAATAAACGTACAGTATCAATCACAACGTATAAACGTACAGTATCAATTACAACGTATAAATATACAGTATCAATCACAACCAATAAACGTACAGTATCAATTACAACGTATAAACATACAGTATCAATCACAACCAATAAACGTACAGTATCAATCACAACCTATAAACGTACAGTATCAATCACACCGTATAAACGTATAGTATCATTCACAACATATAAACGTACAGTATCAATCACAACGTATAAACGTACAGTATCAATCACAACATATAAACGTACAGTATCAATCACAACCAATAAACGTACTGTATCAATCACAACGTATAAACATACAGTATCAATCACAACATATAAACGTACAGTATCAATCACAACGCATAAACATACTGTATCAATTACAACGTATAAACGTACAGTATCAATCACAACGTATAAACGTACAGTATCAATCACAAAGTATAAACGTATAGTATTATTCACAACATATAAACGTACAGTATCAATCACAACGTATAAACGTACAGTATCAATCACACCGTATAAACGTATAGTATCATTCACAACGTATAAACGTAGAATATCAATCACAACGTATAAACGTATAGAACCAATCACAACGTATAAACGTATAGTATCAATAACAACGTATAAACGTATAGTATCAATCACAACATATAAACGTACAGTATCAATCACAACGTATAAACGTACAGTATCAATCACAACCTATAAACGTACAGTATCAATCACAACGTATAAACGTACAATATTAATCACAACGTATAAACGTATATAAACGTATAATATCAATCACAACGTATAAACGTACAGTGCTAATACAGTATCAATCACAACGTATAAACGTACAGTATCAATCACAACCAATAAACGTACAGTATCAATCACAACCAATAAACGTACAGTATCAATTACAACGTATAAACGTACAGTATCAATCACAACATATAAACGTACAGTATCAATCACAACCAATAAACGTACAGTATCAATCACAACGTATAAAAATACAGTATCAATCACAACGTATAAACATACAGTATCAATCACAACGTATAAACGTACAGTATCAATCACAACGCATAAACGTACAGTATCAACCTCAACGTATAAACGTACAGTATCAATCACAACGTATAAACATACAGTATCAATCACAACGTATAAACGTACAGTATCAATCACAACGTATAAACGTACAGTATCAACCTCAACGTATAAACGTACTAAACGTACAGTATCAATCACAACGGATAAACATACTGTATCAATTACAACGTATAAACGTACAGTATCAATCACAACGTATAAACGTACTAAACGTACAGTATCAATCACAACGCATAAACATACAGTATCAATCACAACGTATAAACATACAGTATCAATCACAACGTATAAACGTACAGTATCAACCTCAACGTATAAACGTACAGTATCAATCACAACGTATAAACATACAGTATCAATCACAACGTATAAACGTACAGTATCAACCTCAACGTATAAACGTACTAAACGTACAGTATCAATCACAACGCATAAACATACTGTATCAATTACAACGTATAAACGTACAGTATCAATCACAACGTATAAACGTACAGTATCAATCACAAAGTATAAACGTATAGTATCATTCACAACATATAAACGTACAGTATCAATCACAACGTATAAACGTACAGTATCAATCACACCGTATAAACGTATAGTATCATTCACAACGTATAAACGTAGAATATCAATCACAACGTATAAACGTATAGAACCATTCACAACGTATAAACGTATAGTATCAATCACAACGTATAAACGTATAGTATCAATCACAACATATAAACGTACAGTATCAATCACAACGTATAAACGTACAGTATTAATCACAACGTATAAACGTATATAAACGTATAATATCAATCACAACGTATAAACGTACAGTGCTAATACAGTATCAATCACAACGTATAAACGTACAGTATCAATCACAAAAATAAACGTACAGTATCAATCACAACCAATAAACGTACAGTATCAATTACAACGTATAAACGTACAGTATCAATCACAACGTATAAACGTACTAAACGTACAGTATCAATCACAACATATAAACGTACAGTATCAATTACAACGTATAAACGTACAGTATCAATCACAACATATAAACGTACAGTATCAATTACAACGTATAAACGTACAGTATCAATCACAACATATAAACGTACAGTATCAATCACAACATATAAACGTACAGTATCAATCACAACCAATAAACGTACAGTATCAATTACAACGTATAAACGTACAGTATCAATCACAACATATAAACGTACAGTATCAATCACAACGTATAAACGTACAGTATCAATCACAACATATAAACGTACAGTATCAATCACAACATATAAACGTACAGTATCAATCACAACATATAAACGTACAGTATCAATCACAACCAATAAACGTACAGTATCAATTACAACGTATAAACGTACAGTATCAATCACAACATATAAACGTACAGTATCAATCACAACGTATAAACGTACAGTATCAATCACAACATATAAACGTACAGTATCAATCACAACATATAAACGTACAGTATCAATCACAACATATAAACGTACAGTATCAATCACAACCAATAATCGTACAGTATCAATTACAACGTATAAACGTACAGTATCAATCACAACATATAAACGTACAGTATCAATCACAACGTATAAACGTACAGTATCAATCACAACGTATAAACATACAGTATCAATCACAACGTATAAACGTACAGTATCAATTACAACGTATAAACGTACAGTATCAATCACAACATATAAACGTACAGTATCAATCACAACCAATAAACGTACAGTATCAATTACAACGTATAAACGTACAGTATCAATCACAACGTATAAACATACAGTATCAATCACAACGTATAAACGTACAGTATCAATTACAACGTATAAACGTACAGTATCAATCACAACATATAAACGTACAGTATCAATCACAACCAATAAACGTACAGTATCAATCACAACGTATAAACGTACAGTATCAATCACAACGTATAAACATACAGTATCAATCACAACGTATAAACGTACAGTATCAATTACAACGTATAAACGTACAGTATCAATCACAACATATAAACGTACAGTATCAATCACAACCAATAAACGTACAGTATCAATTACAACGTATAAACGTACAGTATCAATTACAACGTATAAACGTACAGTATCAATCACAACATATAAACGTACAGTATCAATCACAACCAATAAACGTACAGTATCAATCACAACATATAAACGTACAGTATCAATCACAACGTATAAACGTACAGTATCAATCACAACGTATAAACATACAGTATCAATCTCAACGTATAAACGTACAGTATCAACCTCAACGTATAAACGTACAGTATCAATCACAAAGTATAAACGTACAGTACCAATCACAAAGTATAAACGTACAGTATCAATCACAACCAATAAACGTACAGTATCAATTACAACGTATAAACATACAGTATCAATCACAACCAATAAACGTACAGTATCAATCACAACCAATAAACGTACAGTATCAATCACAACCAATAAACGTACAGTATCAATCACAACCAATAAACGTACAGTATCAATCACAACGTATAAACGTACAGTATCAATTACAACGTATAAACATACAGTATCAATCACAACCAATAAACGTACAGTATCAATCACAACCAATAAACGTACAGTATCAATCACAACCAATAAACGTACAGTATCAATCACAACCAATAAACGTACAGTATCAATCACAACGTATAAACGTACAGTATCACTTACAACGTATAAACATACAGTATCAATCACAACCAATAAACGTACAGTATCAATTACAACGTATAAACATACAGTATCAATCACAACCAATAAACGTACAGTATCAATCACAACCAATAAACGTACAGTATCAATCACAACCAATAAACGTACAGTATCAATCACAACGTATAAACGTACAGTATCAATCACAACGTATAAACGTACAGTATCAATCACAACCAATAAACGTACAGTATCAATTACAACGTATAAACATACAGTATCAATCACAACCAATAAACGTACAGTATCAATTACAACGTATAAACATACAGTATCAATCACAACCAATAAACGTACAGTATCAATCACAACCAATAAACGTACAGTATCAATTACAACGTATAAACATACAGTATCAATCACAACCAATAAACGTACAGTATCAATCACAACCAATAAACGTACAGTATCAATCACAACCAATAAACGTACAGTATCAATCACAACCAATAAACGTACAGTATCAATCACAACCAATAAACATACAGTATCAATCACAACCAATAAACGTACAGTATCAATCACAACCAATAAACGTACAGTATCAATCACAACCAATAAACGTACAGTATCAATCACAACGTATAAACGTACAGTATCAATTACAACGTATAAATATACAGTATCAATCACAACCAATAAACGTACAGTATCAATTACAACGTATAAACATACAGTATCAATCACAACCAATAAACGTACAGTATCAATCACAACCAATAAACGTACAGTATCAATTACAACGTATAAACATACAGTATCAATCACAACCAATAAACGTACAGTATCAATCACAACCAATAAACGTACAGTATCAATCACAACCAATAAACGTACAGTATCAATCACAACCAATAAACGTACAGTATCAATCACAACCAATAAACATACAGTATCAATCACAACCAATAAACGTACAGTATCAATCACAACCAATAAACGTACAGTATCAATCACAACCAATAAACGTACAGTATCAATCACAACATATAAACGTACAGTATCAATCACAACCAATAAACGTACAGTATCAATTACAACGTATAAACGTACAGTAACAATCACAACATATAAACGTACAGTATCAATCACAACCAATAAACGTACAGTATCAATTACAACGTATAAACGTACAGTATCTATCACAACATATAAACGTACAGTATCAATCACAACGTATAAACGTACAGTATCAATCACAACGTATAAACATACAGTATCAATCACAACGTATAAACGTACAGTATCAACCTCAACGTATAAACGTACTAAACGTACAGTATCAATCACAACCAATAAACGTACATTATCAATCACAACGTATAAACGTACAGTATCAATCACAACGTATAAACGTACAGTATCAATCACAACCAATAAACGTACAGTATCAATCACAACCAATAAACGTACAGTATCAATTACAACGTATAAACGTACAGTATCAATCACAACATATAAACGTACAGTATCAATCACAACCAATAAACGTACAGTATCAATCACAACGTATAAACATACAGTATCAATCACAACATATAAACGTACAGTATCAATTACAACGTATAAACGTACAGTATCAATCACAACATATAAACGTACAGTATCAATCACAACGTATAAACGTACAGTATCAATCACAACATATAAACGTACAGTATCAATCACAACATATAAACGTACAGTATCAATCACAACCAATAAACGTACAGTATCAATCACAACGCATAAAAATACTGTATCAATTACAACGTATAAACGTACAGTATCAATCACAACGTATAAACGTACAGTATCAATCACAAAGTATAAACGTATAGTATCATTCACAACATATAAACGTACAGTATCAATCACAACCAATAAACGTACAGTATCAATCACAACCAATAAACGTACAGTATCAATCACAACCAATAAACGTACAGTATCAATCACAACCAATAAACATACAGTATCAATCACAACCAATAAACGTACAGTATCAATCACAACCAATAAACGTACAGTATCAATCACAACCAATAAACGTACAGTATCAATCACAACATATAAACGTACAGTATCAATCACAACCAATAAACGTACAGTATCAATTACAACGTATAAACGTACAGTAACAATCACAACATATAAACGTACAGTATCAATCACAACCAATAAACGTACAGTATCAATTACAACGTATAAACGTACAGTATCTATCACAACATATAAACGTACAGTATCAATCACAACGTATAAACGTACAGTATCAATCACAACGTATAAACATACAGTATCAATCACAACGTATAAACGTACAGTATCAACCTCAACGTATAAACGTACTAAACGTACAGTATCAATCACAACCAATAAACGTACATTATCAATCACAACGTATAAACGTACAGTATCAATCACAACGTATAAACGTACAGTATCAATCACAACCAATAAACGTACAGTATCAATCACAACCAATAAACGTACAGTATCAATTACAACGTATAAACGTACAGTATCAATCACAACCAATAAACGTACAGTATCAATCACAACCAATAAACGTACAGTATCAATTACAACGTATAAACGTACAGTATCAATCACAACATATAAACGTACAGTATCAATCACAACCAATAAACGTACAGTATCAATCACAACGTATAAACATACAGTATCAATCACAACATATAAACGTACAGTATCAATTACAACGTATAAACGTACAGTATCAATCACAACATATAAACGTACAGTATCAATCACAACGTATAAACGTACAGTATCAATCACAACATATAAACGTACAGTATCAATCACAACATATAAACGTACAGTATCAATCACAACCAATAAACGTACAGTATCAATCACAACGCATAAAGATACTGTATCAATTACAACGTATAAACGTACAGTATCAATCACAACCAATAAACGTACAGTATCAATCACAACATATAAACGTACAGTATCAATCACAACCAATAAACGTACAGTATCAATTACAACGTATAAACGTACAGTAACAATCACAACATATAAACGTACAGTATCAATCACAACCAATAAACGTACAGTATCAATTACAACGTATAAACGTACAGTATCTATCACAACATATAAACGTACAGTATCAATCACAACGTATAAACGTACAGTATCAATCACAACGTATAAACATACAGTATCAATCACAACGTATAAACGTACAGTATCAACCTCAACGTATAAACGTACTAAACGTACAGTATCAATCACAACCAATAAACGTACATTATCAATTACAACGTATAAACGTACAGTATCAATCACAACGTATAAACGTACAGTATCAATCACAACCAATAAACGTACAGTATCAATCACAACCAATAAACGTACAGTATCAATTACAACGTATAAACGTACAGTATCAATCACAACCAATAAACGTACAGTATCAATCACAACCAATAAACGTACAGTATCAATTACAACGTATAAACGTACAGTATCAATCACAACATATAAACGTACAGTATCAATCACAACCAATAAACGTACAGTATCAATCACACCGTATAAACGTACAGTATCAATCACAACCAATAAACGTACAGTATCAATCACACCGTATAAACGTATAGTATCATTCACAACATATAAACGTACAGTATCAATCACACCGTATAAACGTACAGTATCAATCACAACCAATAAACGTACAGTATCAATCACACCGTATAAACGTATAGTATCATTCACAACATATAAACGTACAGTATCAATCACAACATATAAACGTACAGTATCAATTACAACCAATAAACGTACAGTATCAATCACACCGTATAAACGTATAGTATCATTCACAACATATAAACGTACAGTATCAATCACACCGTATAAACGTACAGTATCAATCACAACCAATAAACGTACAGTATCAATCACACCGTATAAACGTATAGTGTCATTCACAACGTATAAACGTACAGTATCAATCACAACATATTAACGTACAGTATCAATCACACCGTATAAACGTACAGTATCAATCACAACCAATAAACGTACAGTATCAATCACACCGTATAAACGTATAGTATCATTCACAACATATAAACGTACAGTATCAATCACAACCAATAAACGTACAGTATCAATCACAACATATAAACGTACAGTATCAATCACAACGCATAAACATACTATATCAATTACAACGTATAAACGTACAGTATCAATCACAACGTATAAACGTACAGTATCAATCACAAAGTATAAACGTATAGTATCATTCACAACATATAAACGTACAGTATCAATCACAACGTATAAACGTACAGTATCAATCACACCGTATAAACGTATAGTATCATTCACAACGTATAAACGTAGAATATCAATCACAACGTATAAACGTATAGAACCAATCACAACGTATGAACGTATAGTATCAATAACAACGTATAAAAGTATAGTATCAATCACAAGATATAAACGTACAGTATCAATCACAACGTATAAACGTACAGTATCAATCACAACCTATAAACGTACAGTATCAATCACAACATATAAACGTACAGTATCAATCATAACGTATAAACGTACAGTATCAATCACAACCTATAAACGTACAGTATCAATCACACCGTATAAACGTATAGTATCATTCACAACATATAAACGTACAGTATCAATCACAACGTATAAACGTACAGTATCAATCACAACATATAAACGTACAGTATCAATCACAACCAATAAACGTACAGTATCAATCACAACGTATAAACATACAGTATCAATCACAACATATAAACGTACAGTATCAATCACAACGCATAAACATACTGTATCAATTACAACGTATAAACGTACAGTATCAATCACAACGTATAAACGTACAGTATCAATCACAAAGTATAAACGTATAGTATCATTCACAACATATAAACGTACAGTATCAATCACAACGTATAAACGTACAGTATCAATCACACCGTATAAACGTATAGTATCATTCACAACGTATAAACGTAGAATATCAATCACAACGTATAAACGTATAGAACCAATCACAACGTATAAACGTATAGTATCAATAACAACGTATAAACGTATAGTATCAATCACAACATATAAACGTACAGTATCAATCACAACGTATAAACGTACAGTATCAATCACAACCTATAAACGTACAGTATCAATCACAACGTATAAACGTACAGTATTAATCACAACGTATAAAAGTATATAAACGTATAATATCAATCACAACGTATAAACGTACAGTGCTAATACAGTATCAATCACAACGTATAAACGTACAGTATCAATCACAACCAATAAACGTACAGTATCAATCACAACCAATAAACGTACAGTATCAATTACAACGTATAAACGTACAGTATCAATCACAACATATAAACGTACAGTATCAATCACAACCAATAAACGTACAGTATCAATCACAACGTATAAAAATACAGTATCAATCACAACGTATAAACATACAGTATCAATCACAACGTATAAACGTACAGTATCAATCACAACGCATAAACGTACAGTATCAACCTCAACGTATAAACGTACAGTATCAATCACAACGTATAAACATACAGTATCAATCACAACGTATAAACGTACAGTATCAATCACAACGTATAAACGTACAGTATCAACCTCAACGTATAAACGTACTAAGCGTACAGTATCAATCACAACGCATAAACATACTGTATCAATTACAACGTATAAACGTACAGTATCAATCACAACGTATAAACGTACTAAACGTACAGTATCAATCACAACGCATAAACATACAGTATCAATCACAACGTATAAACATACAGTATCAATCACAACGTATAAACGTACAGTATCAACCTCAACGTATAAACGTACAGTATCAATCACAACGTATAAACATACAGTATCAATCACAACGTATAAACGTAGAGTATCAACCTCAACGTATAAACGTACTAAACGTACAGTATCAATCACAACGCATAAACATACTGTATCAATTACAACGTATAAACGTACAGTATCAATCACAACGTATAAACGTACAGTATCAATCACAAAGTATAAACGTATAGTATCATTCACAACATATAAACGTACAGTATCAATCACAACGTATAAACGTACAGTATCAATCACACCGTATATACGTATAGTATCATTCACAACGTATAAACGTAGAATATCAATCACAACGTATAAACGTATAGAACCATTCACAACGTATAAACGTATAGTATCAATAACAACGTATAAACGTATAGTATCAATCACAACATATAAACGTACAGTATCAATCATAACGTATAAACGTACAGTATCAATCACAACCTATAAACGTACAGTATCAATCACAACGTATAAACGTACAGTATTAATCACAACGTATAAACGTATATAAACGTATAATATCAATCACAACGTATAAACGTACAGTGCTAATACAGTATCAATCACAACGTATAAACGTACAGTATCAATCACAAAAATAAACGTACAGTATCAATCACAACCAATAAACGTACAGTATCAATTACAACGTATAAACGTACAGTATCAATCACAACGTATAAACGTACTAAACGTACAGTATCAATCACAACATATAAACGTACAGTATCAATTACAACGTATAAACGTACAGTATCAATCACAACATATAAACGTACAGTATCAATTACAACGTATAAACGTACAGTATCAATCACAACATATAAACGTACAGTATCAATCACAACATATAAACGTACAGTATCAATCACAACCAATAAACGTACAGTATCAATTACAACGTATAAACGTACAGTATCAATCACAACATATAAACGTACAGTATCAATCACAACGTATAAACGTACAGTATCAATCACAACATATAAACGTACAGTATCAATCACAACATATAAACGTACAGTATCAATCACAACATATAAACGTACAGTATCAATCACAACCAATAAACGTACAGTATCAATTACAACGTATAAACGTACAGTATCAATCACAACCAATAAACGTACAGTATCAATTACAACGTATAAACGTACAGTATCAATCACAACATATAAACGTACAGTATCAATCACAACGTATAAACGTACAGTATCAATCACAACATATAAACGTACAGTATCAATCACAACCAATAAACGTACAGTATCAATTACATCGTATAAACGTACAGTATCAATCACAACGTATAAACATACAGTATCAATCACAACGTATAAACGTACAGTATCAATTACAACGTATAAACGTACAGTATCAATCACAACATATAAACGTACAGTATCAATCACAACCAATAAACGTACAGTATCAATCACAACGTATAAACGTACAGTATCAATCACAACGTATAAACATACAGTATCAACCACAACGTATAAACGTACAGTATCAATTACAACGTATAAACGTACAGTATCAATCACAACATATAAACGTACAGTATCAATCACAACCAATAAACGTACAGTATCAATTACAACGTATAAACGTACAGTATCAATTACAACGTATAAACGTACAGTATCAATCACAACATATAAACGTACAGTATCAATCACAACCAATAAACGTACAGTATCAATCACAACATATAAACGTACAGTATCAATCACAACGTATAAACGTACAGTATCAATCACAACGTATAAACATACAGTATCAATCTCAACGTATAAACGTACAGTATCAACCTCAACGTATAAACGTACAGTATCAATCACAAAGTATAAACGTACAGTATCAATCACAAAGTATAAACGTACAGTATCAATCACAACCAATAAACGTACAGTATCAATTACAACGTATAACATACAGTATCAATCACAACCAATAAACGTACAGTATCAATCACAACCAATAAACGTACAGTATCAATCACAACCAATAAACGTACAGTATCAATCACAACCAATAAACGTACAGTATCAATCACAACGTATAAACGTACAGTATCAATTACAACGTATAAACATACAGTATCAATCACAACCAATAAACGTACAGTATCAATCACAACCAATAAACGTACAGTATCAATCACAACCAATAAACGTACAGTATCAATCACAACCAATAAACGTACAGTATCAATCACAACGTATAAACGTACAGTATCAATTACAACGTATAAACATACAGTATCAATCACAACCAATAAACGTACAGTATCAATTACAACGTATAAACATACAGTATCAATCACAACCAATAAACGTACAGTATCAATCACAACCAATAAACGTACAGTATCAATCACAACCAATAAACGTACAGTATCAATCACAACGTATAAACGTACAGTATCAATCACAACGTATAAACGTACAGTATCAATCACAACCAATAAACGTACAGTATCAATTACAACGTATAAACATACAGTATCAATCACAACCAATAAACGTACAGTATCAATTACAACGTATAAACATACAGTATCAATCACAACCAATAAACGTACAGTATCAATCACAACCAATAAACGTACAGTATCAATTACAACGTATAAACATACAGTATCAATCACAACCAATAAACGTACAGTATCAATCACAACCAATAAACGTACAGTATCAATCACAACCAATAAACGTACAGTATCAATCACAACCAATAAACGTACAGTATCAATCACAACCAATAAACATACAGTATCAATCACAACCAATAAACGTACAGTATCAATCACAACCAATAAACGTACAGTATCAATCACAACCAATAAACGTACAGTATCAATCACAACGTATAAACGTACAGTATCAATTACAACGTATAAACATACAGTATCAATCACAACCAATAAACGTACAGTATCAATTACAACGTATAAACATACAGTATCAATCACAACCAATAAACGTACAGTATCAATCACAACCAATAAACGTACAGTATCAATTACAACGTATAAACATACAGTATCAATCACAACCAATAAACGTACAGTATCAATCACAACCAATAAACGTACAGTATCAATCACAACCAATAAACGTACAGTATCAATCACAACCAATAAACGTACAGTATCAATCACAACCAATAAACATACAGTATCAATCACAACCAATAAACGTACAGTATCAATCACAACCAATAAACGTACAGTATCAATCACAACCAATAAACGTACAGTATCAATCACAACATATAAACGTACAGTATCAATCACAACCAATAAATGTACAGTATCAATTACAACGTATAAACGTACAGTATCAATCACAACATATAAACGTACAGTATCAATCACAACCAATAAACGTACAGTATCAATTACAACGTATAAACGTACAGTATCTATCACAACATATAAACGTACAGTATCAATCACAACGTATAAACGTACAGTATCAATCACAACGTATAAACATACAGTATCAATCACAACGTATAAACGTACAGTATCAACCTCAACGTATAAACGTACTAAACGTACAGTATCAATCACAACGCATAAACATACTGTATCAATTACAACGTATAAACGTACAGTATCAATCACAACGTATAAACGTACAGTATCAATCACAAAGTATAAACGTACAGTATCAATCACAAAGTATAAACGTATAGAATCAATAGCAACGTATAGTATCAATTACAACCAATAAACGTACAGTATCAATCACACCGTATAAACGTATAGTATCATTCACAACGTATAAACGTAGAATATCAATCACAACGTATAAACGTATAGAACCAATCACAACGTATAAACGTATAGTATCAATAACAACGTATAAACGTATAGTATCGATCAAACGTATAAAGGTATAGTATCAATCACAACGTATAAACAAATAGTATCAATCATAACATATAAACGTATAGTATCAATTACAACGTATACACTTATAGTATCAATCACAACGTATAAACGTATACTATCAATCACGACGTATAAACAAATAGTATCAATCATAACGTATAAACGTATAGTATAGACCATAACGTATAAAAGTTAATAAACAACGTATAGTTCAATTTTAAAAAAAATGTTAATTTCAAAACTTCCAAGATTTGTCGATTATAGTTGAAGAGTTTGTAATTTGTTTATTAATTATATACCTTTCTCTACAGGTTTTCATCATCGACCTTGAACAGTATACGATTAGTTCCATTTTTTAAACTTTTCGAGAACGTATTTTCTCCGCAACGCGATCGGTCACGAATGGTAACAAACAAGTTAGAGGTCTTAGCAAACTTTACAAAATGTTATCCAGGAAGCACATCAATATATTTGTAGTTATATAATGCATGTTATCTATTGCATAGGTCAGATCAGAAACGAAGAGTGGAAATGAAGATTTTTCAAGCACGTTTGTGTCCGAGCGAGATAACCTGTGGCATCGCGCAAGTCGACGAGGACTGGGAGAACTTCAAGGTAAGGTTCTAATTAACATCAGATTAATTCCAAACTAGTTTTAAAAAAGGCGGTAAAGAAACGCGGAAATAGACGTATATGTCATCGCCTGAGGTGTAAGATAACGTTTGTCTGGTAATGCATCCAGGTAATATGCATCCTGGTTCCTAAACAGATACGTCATTCGGAACCCGTCTCTTCGGAAATTTAAATTCCGCCTCATGTCAAAGTTCCAGGGATGACCATGAAACTTATACCGTGGTCGTATAAAACACTTTAATACTCAACTTTTTGTGTCATTTTTTTCAATTACAGGTAGTCCAAATAAGGATTTAAACCTAACCCTCAACCTATTTTCCAATTATGTCATTACCTCCTGGATTACACGCTTAGTGAAAAGAAGAGCCCGAGCTCATTCCCCTTCCTTACAAGAAATCATAAGCCAGCCGTTCCCACCCGGGGCAATATTTTTACTAAGATGTTCTCAGGTGTGACTTACTTACTGCGTAGCGCCACAGCCCGGGGGTGTGCCTTGACTTCTTTAACAATATCCTGCCATGTACTTCTGTTTTTAGCCTTCTGTTTCCATGCTGTAATGCCGAGTATCCTTAACTTTTCCTCAAGGTCCTGTATCCATCACCTTCTTAGTCGGCCAACTCTTCTTTTGTCAATCATAGGGCCATGTAAAAGCTTGTTCGGCATTCTATTGGTGGGCATTCTTATGATGTGACCCAACCATTCTAGACGTTGAGTATTAATAAACTGGACTCTCAGGTGGTTCTAGGCGAGTCACAACTTAACCAAACTGTCTCTGAGCACGCTGTCCCGAGCCAAGTGGCGAAGAACCTCAGACAATGTGGCACTGAGCACCTCTATTCTGACGCTATTGCTAAATGCATCTTAAATACTTTTAAGGTATTTAGGTGACATAATTTAACCTAAATATTTTACTATGCCGACTAAAATGCTTATCGTTGTCGATTAGTTTCATTGGACAACATATTTTTTTATTAACCTATTAACTAGTTTATTTAACTAATTTAATTACGTTTCCTGAAATTAAGACGTCTCTGTCAAAGCAGCTGTAGACCTGTTTAGATAACATTCCTTAGTTGCGATGAATACAGAATCTGTACATATTCGTGTACCTTTTAGTAATTCCTATCCATGAAATTATCACTATTTCTCTAGAATATCACTACTTTATGAGAATATCACTACTTTTTGAGAATATCACTACTTCATAAACATATCACAACTTCCGGAGAATGTCAATATTTCATGAGCATATCACTACGTCATGAGAATATCACTGATTCGTGAGAGTATCACTACTTTGTAAGAATATCATTACTTCGTGAGAATATCGATTCTTCGTGAGAATATCATGGTTTCGTGAGAGTAACACTATTTCATGAGAATATCACTATTTCAACAGAATATCACTCATTAATGAGAAAACATATGTTAGCTATAATAGTCATTATTCATTTATAAAAATCTTTGGGAAAATTTTCTTAGCTTACAAAAGTTTAAGTACAGAAGTGTAACTTCTTATGGGTTTTTTCCAATAAAAATATGTACTAGGCGCCCCTGAACATTTTTATACTTTAACATATTTACTTTTACTTACTTTTAATTATATTTATTTCTTATATTGTCAATAAATATTTTTTTTGTATCTCCTTTTGAATTTCAGTTGGTACACGACAGGCACTTCAATAACTCCTGGGAAAGTTACTGAGGCGCGAAATGTACTTGGAAAATAAAAGGGTAATATATTCAGTAAAATAAACGAACATTATTGTATAGATTCAAGTACGATTAATAAGACTAAAGTAAAAGCTAGTCGACTTTCAAAATAAAAGCCTTTCTTCAGGTGCGTACCACAGCAAAGAATGCACAAGTCGGACGCTTAAACACGGCGTGTTGGTAGTGGGCTACGGAACTACTGAGGATGGCAAAGACTATTGGATCGTCAAGAACTCTTGGGGAACCGACTTTGGCCTACAAGGATAAATCTAGATGGCACGAAATGAGAACAATCTATGCGGTATTGCTAGTTACGCACGCTATCCACTGATGTAGTATCAGTGTCACCGTTTGTTTGAATTGAGACTGTAATATTTTATAATAGAAATTATAGATTATTATTGTAATAATTGTTAAAATAAATTAGAATCTTTTGGACTGTTGAAATGCCAAGTTTGAATGCTCTTTTGAACATTTTTATTACATTTTTTTAAAATAATTGTAATATTTAAAGAAAGATAATAATATTGACAATGAGCGAATCTAGCCACCTGAAACTAAAACCAATTACAATACATTATCCGGAACTGGGTAGCTATAAACTGAATATTGTATTTACCTAATCCATTGCGGGCTTTAACTAAGTAACGATATTTTATCCACACAATTTCGAAGTTATTTAACGAATTTGTGGTATGCAACTGTTTTTACGCTAAACCGAACCCCCAATTCTAATCTATATTCACGGAAACACGACAAAATAAAAAACAAAACATTCTGTGGTAGGGTCAAATTCATTCCTGGCAGAGGCAAACGCCCAACGCTCAGCAGCTGTGTGAATGATTCACGTCCCATACCTAAGCCACGAGTCGTTCTGAGCTGAGTACCCCGTTTCCTGGCGAAGTAGGACATTGTTTATGCATTCCTTACGTACGTCATAAAGTATTACAAAGTCGCCGTGTTCTGAAATGTGTTTACCCGTTTTGTTTTATGCGCCCTGCAATAAGTCATTTGTATTCAAAATGTCTCGTCCTATTCAATGTTTCAGTATAAGATTCTTTTCATGTGTTGGAGTTTATATTACTTGGAAACATCCGCAGCCATAAACGTTTGGGTAACAGTTCCTATTTACCTCCCGTGTTTTAATTTCCTATGGTTCTGCACAAAACATTATTCATAAACCTTTATTCCAAACATATGCGTCTGCATATCGTGTTTATATAATGTAATGTAAATGAGGCATGTATGTAATGGCATGCATTATATATTCAACGTAAATACCCCGTAAACCTAGTCATAAAACACCACCTCGAACAAAAAGACAATGTGAAAACAAATTACACAAACTCACATAATTTCTCACTAAAGGCAACTACATTTCGAGCCCCTAGGTATTGTTGCAGAAGGCAAACCATAAATATATACATAGCTCACACGTTTTTTACATATATAATTACAAGTATTTTAATTTGTCTGATAATTTCTAAATTATAATTACATTGTGATTACTTCCTTAACTATTTCCACGTAGAGCCTCCCACAACCTGATTAGTTCCACAAACGTCCGCATATAGCTCTGATTTCCTTGTTTAAATAAACAAATCCCAGTTGCTTTCAACTTTCATTACTACGTTTATGTACTAAGGCAACATACAACTACCTCGTGTTGTGGTAGGAGTGACAATGTCACTATCACGAAGTAAACCTACTCTTTACTGGAGTTTATATAGAAGTACCTTTCTATTACCCAAGAGGGTGACTAGTATAATGATATTTAGTCCAGTGCAATCCCATATAGGCCCACATTTAATTCAAGGTAATATGAAAGCCTATTGACGTCACAAGGTCACTGTTAGCAGTATATTTTAATGATATCTTATGGGAAGTAATTACACAGAATCGTAACAAAGGGGCTCCTTCAAATGCCCAAAATTCAACCAACCAGAAAGTACGAATGTTCAACTAATCAAATTACGTGACGTTCAACTAACCGAAAAGGCACGATCCTCAACCAACGAAAAGTCCACGAACTTCATCTGAACGAAATGTTGTGGGTTATCGTATTCTCGGCACAACTTAGTCGAAGTCACTTTCGATTAGTTAAAGACCGTGCACTTTCGATTAGTTGAAGACCGTGCACATTCAATTAGTTGAAGACCGTGCACATTCGATTAGTTGAAGACCGTGCACATTCGATTAGTTGAAGACCGTGCACATTCGATTAGTTAAAGACCGTACACTTTCGATTAGTTGAAGACCGTGCACTTTCGATTAGTTGAAGACCGTGCACAATCGATTAGTTAAAGACCGTGCACTTTCGATTAGTTGAAGACCGTGTACTTTCGATTAGTTGAAGACCGTGCACTTTCGATTAGTTGAAGACCGTGCACATTCGATTAGTTGAAGACGTTGCACATTCGATTAGTTGAAGACCGTGTACTTTCGATTAGTTGAAGACCGTGCACTTTCGATTAGTTGAAGACCGTGCACATTCGATTAGTTGAAGACCGTGTACTTTCGATTAGTTGAAGACCGTGCACATTCGATTAGTTGAAGACCGTGCACATTCGATTAGTTGAAGACCGTGTACTTTCGATTAGTTGAAGACCGTGCACTTTCGATTAGTTGAAGACCGTGCACATTCGATTAGTTGAAGACCGTGTACTTTCGATTAGTTGAAGACCGTGCACATTCGATTAGTTGAAGACCGTGCACATTCGATTAGTTGAAGACCGTGCACATTCGATTAGTTGAAGACCGTGCACATTCGATTAGTTGAAGACCGTGCACATTCGATTAGTTGAAGACCGTGTACTTTCGATTAATTGAAGACCGTGCACATTCGATTAGTTGAAGACCGTGCACATTCGATTAGTTGAAGACCGTGCACATTCGATTAGTTGAAGACCGTGTACTTCCGATTAGTTGAAGACCGTGCACATTCGATTAGTTGAAGACCGTGCACTTTCGATTAGTTGAAGACCGTGCACATTCGATTAGTTGAAGACCGTGCACATTCGATTAGTTGAAGACCGTGCACATTCAATTAGTTGAAGACCGTGCACTTTCGATTAGTTGAAGACCGTGCACGTTTGGTTAGTTGGATTTTGCGAAATTTTTGGTTAGTTGAATTTAGGGCATTCGAAAGCAAACCCATACAATTAGTTAGATTATTATTATTGCCCACTTGCCTTTCAAGTCAGTAAGTTCACTTGTTCAATGGTTCATTCACAACAGCCAACCATAAGAGTTTTGCATAAATCTTCAAATTTTCGTGTCATAAATTTCAACTTGTCGCTTCGTTTGACACCTTTTACATTAACTTTGTTCCCGAGGGTAAAACTAGAATTAAAGCCACTCCTTTTGCCCTAATTGCTTGAGCGGGCATACATTATTCAACGCCTGAAAGAAAACTGGTATTAGAAAGGAAGTCGACGGAGGCGGCGGGAAAGAACGAGGAAGCTCCGTCAGAAAGGAACGGAAAGGAGTGATTCATTACAGAGGTAATTTAGTAGTAAATGCAGTAATATGATTTGACTACACGCATACACAAGCGTTTCTTTGCATACAAACCTTTAAGGGGTTTATTATTGGTTGTAAACCAAATATAGGTCTAAAATTGCACCTCTATTTCGGGTATTATAACAAACCTTTTTTTCTTTTGGACCACAGGATAAAAACGAAACAAAATAAAAATAAATTAGGTTTACAAATAATTAAATTAAAATAGGGCAAATTTTGACAATGACGACCGACACAGATGTTTCTCGTTTTACTCTTGTTAAATAAAAGTAAACATCATAAACAAGGAAATAGCTACTATAAAAATTAAAACAGTTTACTCTAAACAAACAGACTAGTTTCGTCGACGATGTCGCCTTCGTCAGTGCCATTACTGATGAATCCCCTGATCAGTAGTAGCCAAGCACTGAAGCAGCCGACATCTTCGTCAAAACTAGTATGTTTTAATAAACTAGTGTTTTGTTTTAATAAACAAATTTGTAGTGAGATTTAAAGTGAACGGTTTCAATTTTACCGTTGAGAGTAGCACACCCCTAGCGTAGGCCTAGTACTACTCTACACACCCCATCACATCCTTAGCACACCCCTAGCGTAGGCCTAGCACTTCTCTACACACCCCATCACATCCTTAGCACTTCCCTAGACCAACCCTAGCACACCCCTAGCGTAGGCCTAGTACTTCTCTACACACCCCATCACATCCTTAGCACATCCCTAGCGTAGGCCTAGTGCTTCTCTACACACCCCATCACATCCTTAGCACATCCCTAGCGTAGGCCTAGTACTTTTCTACACACCCCATCACATCCTTAACACATCCCTAGCGTAGGCCTAGTACTTCTCTACACACCCCATCACATCCTTAGCACTTCCCTACACCAACCCTAACACACCCCTAGCGTAGGCCTAGTACTTCTCTACACACCCCATCACATTATTAGCACATCCCTAGCGTAGGCCTAGTACTTCTCCACACACCCCATCACATCCTTAGCACTTCCCTAGACCAATCCTAGCACACCCCTAGCATAGGCCTAGTACTTCTCTACACATCCCATCACATCCTTAGCACTTCCATAGACCAACCCTATTACACCCCTAGCGTAGGCCTAGTACTTCCCTACAAACCCCATCACATCCTTAGCACTTCTATAGACCAGCCCTATTACACCCCTAGCGTAGGCCTAGTACTTCTCTACACACCCCTTCACATCCATAGCACTTCTTTAGACCAGCCCTTTTACACCCCTAGTGTAGGCCTAGTACTTCTCTACACACCCCATCACATCCTTACCACATCCCTAGACCAGCCCTATTACACCCCTACCGTAGGCCTAGTACTTCTCTACACACCCCATCATATCCTTAGCACTTCCCTAGACCAGCCCTATTACACCCCTATCGTAGGCCTAGCACTTCTCTACACACCCCATCACATCCTTAGCACTTCCCTAGACCAGCCCTATTACACCCCTAGTGTAGGCCTAGTACTTCTCTACACACCCCATCACATCCTTAGCACTTCCCTAGACTAGCCCTATTACACCCCTAGCGTAGGCCTAGTACTTCTCTACACACCCCATCACATCCTTAGCACTTCCCTAGACCAGACTTCTTACACCCCTAGCGTAGGCCCAGCTTTTCTCTACACACCCCATCACATCCTTAGCACATCCCTGGCGTAGGATTAGTACTTCTCTACACACCCCACCACATCCTTAGCACTTCCCTAGACCAGCCCTATTACACCCCTAGCGTAGGCCTAGTACTTCTCTAAACACCCCATCACATCCTTAGCACGTCCCTAGACCAGCCCTATTACACCCCTAGTGTAGGCCTAGTACTTCTCTACACACCCCATCACATCCTTAGCACATCATTAGCGTAGGCCAAGTACTTCTCTACACACCCCCTCACATCCTTAGCACTTCCCTAGACCAGCCCTATTACATCCCTAGCGTAGGCCTAGTACTTCTCTACATACCCCCCACATTATTAGCACATCCCTAGAACAGCCCTATTACACCCCTAACCCAGTCCTAGTACTTCCCTACGCATCCCCAGCCCAGCTTTAGCACATCCCTAGACCAACTCTAGCACACCCCTAGCGTAGGCCTGTTACTTCTCTACACAACACATCACATCCTTAGCACATCCCTAGCGTAGGCCTAGTACTTCTCTACACCCCCCACCACATCCTTAGTACATCCCTAGAACAGCCCTATAACACCCCTAATACAGTCCTTGTACTTCCCTACGCATCCCCAGCCCAGCTTTAGCACATCCCTAGACCAACCCTAGCACACACTTAGCCTAGTCCTGGTACATCTCTACACACCCCACCACATCCTTAGCACATCCCTAGAACAGCCCTATTACCCCCTAACCCAGTCCCAGTACTTCCCTACACATCCCCAGCCCAGCTTTAGCACATCCCTAGACCATCCCTAGCGCACCCCTAGCGTAGGCCTAGTACTTCTCTACACACCCCATCACATCCTTAGCACATCCCTAGACCAGCTCTATTACACCCCTAACCTAGTCCTAGTACTTCCCTACGTATCCCCAGCCCAGCTTTAGCACATCCCTAGACCAACCCTAGCACACCCCTAGCGTAGGCCTAGTACTTCTTTATACACGCCATCACATCCTTAGCACATCCCCAGAACAGCTGTATTACACCCCTAACCTAGTCCTAGTACTTCCCTACGCATCCCCAGCCCAGCTTTAGCACATCCCAATACCATCCCTAGCACACCCCTAGCCTAGTCCTGGTACTTCTCTACACACCCCACCACATCCTTAGCACATCCGTAGAACAGCCCTATTACACCCCTAACCCAGTCCTAGTACTTCCTTACGCATCCCCAGCCCAGCATTAGCACATCCCTAGACCGACCCTAGCACACACCTAGCGTAGGCCTAGTACTTCTCTACACCCCCCATCACATCCTTAGCACATCCCTAGAACAGCCCTATTACACCCCTAACCTAGTCCTAGTACTTCCCTACGCATCCCCAGCCCAGCTTTAGCACATCCCTAGACCAACCCTAGCACACCTCTAGCGTAGGCCTAGTACTTCTTTACACACGCCATCACATCCTTAGCACATCCCCAGAACAGCTGTATTACACCCCTAACCTAGTCTTAGTACTTCCCTACGCATCCCCAGCCCAGCTTTAGCACATCCCTATACCAACCCTAGCACACCCCTAGCCTAGTCCTGGTACTTCTCTACACACCTTACCACATCCTTAGCACATCCCTAGAACAGCCCTATTACACCCCTAACCCAGTCCTAGTACTTCCCTACGCATCCCCAGCCCAGCATTAGCACATCCCTAGACCGACCCTAGCACACACCTAGCGTAGGCCTAGTACTTCTTTACACACGCCATCACATCCTTAGCACATCCCCAGAACAGCTGTATTACACCCCTAACCTAGTCCTAGTACTTCCCTATTCATCCCCAGCCCAGCTTTAGCACATCCCTATACCAACCCTAGCACATCCCTAGCCTAGTCCTGGTACTTCTCTACACACCCCACCACATCCTTAGCACATCCCTAGAACAGCCCTATTACACCCTTAACCCAGTCCTAGTACTTCCCTACGCATCCCCAGCCCAGCATTAGCACATCCCTAGACCGACCCTAGCACACACCTAGCGTAGGCCTAGTACTTCTCTACACCCCCCATCACATCCTTATCACATTCCTAGAACAGCCCTATTACACCCCTAACCTGGTCCTAGTACTTCCCTACGCATCCCTAGCCCAGCATTATTACATCGCTAGACCGACCCTAGCACACCCCTAGCCCAGTCCCATTACTTCTTTACACACTCCGAACTCAGCCTTTGCATATCCCTAGAACAGCTCTATTACACCACTAAGCTATTCCTAGTACTTCCCTACACACCCCCAACCCAGCCTTAGCACATTCCTAGATATGCCCTAGCACACCCCCAGCCTAGGTCTAGTACTTCTTTACACACTCCAAACTCAGACTTTGCACATCAATAGACAAGCCCTAGCACACCCCTAGCCTGGTCTAGTACTTGTCTACACAGCCTTATCCCAGCCTTAGTAAATGCCTAGAACAGCACTATCAAACTTCTAGACTAGCCCTAGTACACCCCAAGCTTTTGCCTTGTACTTCCCTACACACCCCTAGCCCAGGCTTAGCACATCCCTAGACCAGGCCTAGCACATCCCTAGCCTAACCCTGTACTTTCCTACGCATCTCCAGCCCATACTTAGCACATCACTAGACCAGGCCTAGCACACCCGTAGCCTAGACTTTGTACTTCCCTGCACATCCCCCGCCTAGGCTTAGCACATCCCTAGACCAGGCCTAGCACATCCCTAGCCTAACCCTGTACTATCCTACACATCCCCAGCCCAGGCTTAGCACATCTCTAGAACAGGCCTATTACACCCGTAGACTATGCCTAGTACTTCTCTACACACACCCAGCCCAGGCTTATCACATCCCTAGACCAGTCCTAGCACATATCTAGCCTAACCCTGTACTTTCCTACACATCCCCAGCCCAGGCTTAGCACATCTCTAGGCCAGGCCTAGCTCACCCGTAGCCTAGACTTTGTACTTCTCTACACCCACACATCCCAGGCTTAGCACATCTCTAGACCAGGCCTAGCACACCCGTAGCCTAGCCTTTGTACTTCCCTACACACACCCAACCCAGGCTTAGTACATCCCTAGACCAGCCCTAGCACACTCTTAGCCTAGTCCTAGTACTTCCCTAGACACCCCATTCCAGCGTTAGCTCATCCCTATACCAGCCCTAGCACACTCCTACTGTAGTCCCAACACACTCTATCCCACCCCTTTCACTACAATTTGCTGGAACTTATAGTTTTCCAGTGAATTCAGAAAGACAAATTTTACATTATGTTATAATTTACAACTATTATGTCCAGCAGCATATCACTGCATCTGACATTTTCACCTAACTGGGCTATATGTGGTCGCCAAAGTGTAGGGCTATATTCTAACAAAAACATTAAGAAAAAAGTAAAAGGGATGCTACGCATTTAAAACAGTAAAAGACATAGAGCAAACTGGACAAGTAGGTATAATATGTGGATAACCCCTTAAAGAGAAGTCTATAGGCCTACAGTAGTTGTGTAAGAAGGGACCAGTAGTTGTGCTGCCTAACCTTATCTCTACTGGGTCTACATTAAATTCACGTTTAGCAGCAGGTACGACCTAAATGTAGGCTACAGGCCGGAGCTATACAACGACATATGCAGTGAAGAGCAGAATTGTTTTTCAATTTTACAAAAAATGTTGAAACAATTTAAAAATTTTACTGACATTTTATCTTAGCCTCTGAGCGAAGGTGATAACTCATAAATAACGCATACCAACTCACAATTAGTAATTTATTTTTTCATAAACGTTTCAAATAGTTGTATTCACTGACGATGATGACTTTGTGATTGAAACGCTTATGTTAAAATAAATTATTTATATGTGTTCGAGAACATTTATTAATTGATTATTTTGTTTTAAAAATAAGTTCAAATGAAAGAGCCTTTAAAATGAATCCCTTTGAATAAATCCAAACTTCAGACAATTATTATAAGTCACATTTATCAACAATTAATTTTATTATTAAACTAAAATGCAAGCAGCAATAAACTACCACTCTGTAATGGTCACCACGTGAATATTATTCTGCGGTCGACCTATTACTCAGTGCTAATTAATTTGTACCTCATCATCACTACACGCCCATATTCATGTGATAGAGCGTCCATGTTTTAACTTGCATATTAGGACTGCACCAACAATGGCGATGGTTTTCTAGTCAATTATCCACAATCAATAGCTTCGTGCTAAATAAATTTGTTTAGTAAACTTTAAATTAACAAAATGTTTTCCTAAATATCTCTAATTTCTGTAGTTTAAATGTCAAAACGATTAAAGAAGCAAAGATGCAACTTCTTTACACTGTTAAACATTACATTTGTTTATCTTTTCGAAATATAACTAAAACACAGTGTAAGTGACGATTCGGTCTAAATATTTTTAAACAAATATGTAATACTATTTTTAGATGTTTAGATTCAATGGGCGTGGGCCTTGTGTAAATGTATATATATTTTTCTATTGATGTGCTGAAGTTCAAACTATATATTTTTTTTAAACCAATTACATATAGTTGTATGAAATATATATGTATATTTGAAATCTGTATTAAATATTGAATTTAACAAACTTTGTACTATAGAAATCTTACAATATTTATTAATTGTTTGTTTAGTCAGCACTTCAAAACATTTCGTAATAAATCTCCGATTAGGAAACCAACTAATATAGTTTACGGAGAGGTTTTAAAAGGAAATTAAATGTATTAATAAAAACCATTACGTTATAACTACATAATTTTGAAAACTATTAATCTTTGAAGTTGCTTGATGTAATCATCTTGATCATTAATTTTAATCATTACCGAATAAAATTTACCATATATATAGTATTTTTTAATTTTTAAAAAACATTTTCTAGTTTAATGATAAGTGTAAATGATGAAAACAATGTAATATTATACATCTGTATAAATATCTGATATTACTGTATTAAGAAAATAAAAAAAGCAGTAAAATATTTTTTTAGTAAATAATGTATCATTATAAATTTTTGTACTTATTCTATAGTCATAGACAATTATTAATTTTGTTTAAATTTATTACATTAACATATTAAGTGACAATTTTAACCGAGTGCAGGCGAAGCCGCCATGCGGCACTAATCTCTAATATCATAAGAATTGTATACATGAGCTTTATGGAAATCAATTTCATAAGCTCCAATTTTAAGAAAGAGGAAAAAGTAAGCAATAATTTGCTTAAAAAGTGCTATGCTAAAATATAGTTTTCTGTAAGAATGGATATGTCAAGTATATTTTGAAATTTACAGTTCTAATTTGTATATAGCTTTGTTCGTGTAATCTACTAAGGGTTTTGATTATGATAAGTGTCATGTTATTAAAAAATCTTAAGTATCATTGGATTTTTAATTTCTGGGAGTTTAGATGTTAGAATGTGACATTTTAAGTTTTCAAATTCTCCAAGGTTAGTTTGATTCTGAATTCCTTTTTACAGCCTACACACAAATTAAATTTTATAGATCGTTTCGATATATAGGCCTAGGCCTATATATATATATATATATATATATATATATATATATATATATATATATATAGAGAGAGAGAGAGAGAGAGAGAGAGAGAGAGAGAGAGAGAGAGAGTCAGAGAGAAAGAGATAGAGAGAGTGAGAGAGAGAGAGAGAGCGGGGGAGAGAGAGAGACAGACAGACAGAGAAAGAGTATTACAGAATATATGAAAAAACATATTTAGACAGATTTTTTTTCAATTCATAACGAAATGGAAAAAAACAATAACAATGAAACAAAATATGTTATTGTGTCCCGTTAGAACCAGAGGAGGGTAAATACACTGCTCTTGTACACCATATAAAATAGAAATAAATTTTACTATTAAGAACGCCCTAGTTATAAGCGAGCACGTAAATCTCCGTGATATAAATAACTGGGAACGCAAGGACTCTAGCGGCGGTAGAAATGTTTTTACGTCCGACCGTTGAGTTATGGGACCAAGCATTGAGAAAGTGACCAGTAATAGAAGGTCTAGACTTTGGCTTCAGGCCAGGGGAAATGTTGAGTCAATATAACAAAAACCTGGGGCAAAAATATAACTACCCGACACCCTGATTTTTCACAATATTGCTTCGTTTAAATAAATCGTTAGACCTATTTAAATGTAACTATATTATCACTCTTAAGGAACTTATGTCTTCGATGGGTGATTTACTATTTAAAGCTTTAAAATTAAACTTTTAAGTCTATGAAAAAAGAATCTGGCACAAATATACTGTCTTTTCACAACACTGCATTGATTTTTAACAAAACGGTATTTGAATGCCATTGAATTGTTGATATTAAGGAATTTCCGTCTTAGAAGGTTTGATTTACTATTTAAAGTTTTAAAATTAGATTTTTATAATAGAATATATTAATCGGAAGTGTTCAGTAGAGTCACGGCGGTTGTATAACATAAAACGATCTACGATAGTAGTTTTGGTGAATTTTAAATTTCAAAGTTGTCAAATCGTAATGAATACAGAAATATTTCCATTTTTATTTTCCAAACACAGGCTCACTGTCCTTTTATTTCAGATAAGGAATAAATTGAGAACATTTTTGAGGTTTAAATGAGAAACTCTAAAATAGCGAGTGTGTCGGAAGTGGAAAAGGTTTCAGCGTGATATACTTCCTTTACTTTAGTCAATGCCAGATCTTGTCATCTCTGCCGTTCTCCGAGGCTGCTAATACTATTTTACGTAAGTGGGCTTACAAGTAGTCATGACCCGAAAGCTTCCTGAATGTGGCAACAGTTTCCACTCTTGGTAGGCTAGTGGTATCTGCACTGTGATCGCCAGGCTCTTCCATATCTTTCTCTCACTCGTTTCTTTATTGGCTTCCCTTTGTTTTTTTTTCTATGATGGTTGACACCATCAAGCTTCTGGCTGTCAATAGGGACATTGGATAATCAAATTGTGGCAAGGCTGTAACTTTCTACGCTAGCTGGTCTGTGCGTTCATTTCCCTCAATGCCGACATTGCTATAGATTGATTTAAAACAGAATAGGACTCTAGAAAAGTGAAGTCTGTCAGAGAGGATGGGACTGCAGCTGTCTGGGAGAATGGGAAATCTACATTTCGCCGACTCAGTGAGCCTTGTTGCCAATTCTACGTTAAACTTCCATTCGTCGCTCAGTGTCACAGCATTGAAACTGACAACACACCATACATACCCCACCCCCACAGACCCGTTCCTATTCTCCTAGGAAGCCGCGGGAGAGTTGCAGTTGCAGTACTACGTACCACTCTTTTCAATTAGTCCCTTACGTCCGTCCACACAGTCTGTGGATGTTTCACTAATTACTGCATGGTACCCTGCGAATCCACGGGAAACACAACTCGTGCTAACTTGCCGGAGATGGAACAAAGTTTTTCGTCAGCTTGTACTTTCGCCGCATTGAAATCTCAGCATTCTGGGTCGTTTATATGTTTGCATTATAACGAGGTTACACCTGACAATTAGGAAGAAAGAGATGCGGTGAAACGAAGGACGTGGAAGATATAGCCAGGAGGCTAGCGAGGAATGAATAAAGAATAGGAAGCATAAGGAACTGAGATATATCGGTGAGTTGAATATAAAGAAAACATAATTTTTTTGTATACATAAGCGGAGGAATTGTCGACGTTGAAGTCTAAAATAAAAGCAGTTAATATAATTTTATGTGCATATATAAATCGCCTCTTATTTTAACTTTATCTTTATAGTTTCTTCTGAAAAAATTTAATATTAAAATGTAATAAAGATAAAGAAAGGAAATCCTCCGGAATATTCATAGCGTGAGGTATATTCCTCTTGGGTAGTATAAATACACACTTCAGAGAGGATAGATATGTCTATCTTTGGAATTAGAAGCAGGTGAGTGTTTAAACTATTGAAATTTTATAGTAAAACATAACGGCAAGCAAGCGGCCGTTGCGGGCTGTAGGTTAGAACGAATTGTTTTGCAAGCGACAAAATTGCAATAAAATCATTTTATTCTAAACCATTATATGAATGTATTGCTACGAGGTTTATTAAAATATATAAACTTTTAAACAGTTTGATTTAATATAGCGAATATAACTTATTATTATTGAGTTATTATTAATAAGTAATAATAATTTTAATTTAATATATTATATGTACAGTATACGAAGTAAGGTAGACTGGCATAATAAAATCGCATTTCCTACAAAATTCGTTCTTTGTTTACAGCTACTGTAAGGACACTCCGTGTGCTCAGATTGTCTTGTTTTCTTCATTAATAGTTTTTATATAATATTATCTTCTTACTATCAAAATTTTGATTTTGCTTTAGGTAAAGACTAATAATTTAGTTATTGCAAATGACAATTTCGGTTATGATAAACATTTGTTTTTCAAATCGTCCCGAGTTCTCTTGCTCCCGCCGTCTAAACATTACAGATAAACGTGTAAACATATAGTATCCATCAAAGAATTTACGTATTTTAAATGCTTTCAATTTTATTTTTTATAGAGTTTATAATGTGTTTATAATTCTCGTATCTCTCTTCACTTGTTTTCATCATCTGCGATGAACCGTTTAGGATTACAGTAGAGTCTCTCTAATTCGTCACGTTCGGGTCTGAGGGGTGACGAATTCGAGAAAAAGACAAACTACGGAAGTCGTGAAATTAACATTTAATTGTGGGTGAAAATAATATGTAAATAGGTAAATATGTATGTAATGTAATTATTGTTATACTTACATAATTTATGTCGGCCGAAACACTCAACAACTCTATAGAAACATTAATAGCCTCCAGTTTAGTTTGTAATTACAAACTATATTCTCTTAAAAGACAAAAAAAACATATTACAGTACCTTGTAAGAACAATAACACTAGCAAGAAAAATGCGTTGTTATAAAGCTATTTACGTTTTAGTTTTTAAAAACGTCTGTCATTTTCTTTTATACTTTTCTTTTTCTATTTCAAGCTGACGAATTTGTCTTATACTGTCAATATCGTCAGTTATGCTTCTTTTTATCTTTCACCACCAAATGCATCAATTTAGCATTAAATCTACTTCCCTTTAAGTCACTTCTAAGTCGCTTTCAGCACGTGACAGTGGAGACGATATTTGTTATTAATGTGACGAATTAGGGAGGTTCGACTGTTGTCCAATTTTTACGAGTTTTTGAAAAGGTAGGTTCCCCAAAACCCATCTGATTGTGGACAGTAACAAACAATTAAGGGGTATTAAAAGACCGTGCGAAATGTTGTATCTCAAGCAAAACATTTTTGTAGTTATATAATGCATTTTATTTATTGTGAAGGTCAGAATAGGAACGAAGAATCGAAATGAAGATTTTTCAGGCATGTTTGTGTGTGATCGTGATCGCCGGTGGCATCGCGCAAGTCGACGAGGACTGGGAGAACTTTAAGGTAAGGTTTTATTTAATTAGCATCAGGTTAAGTTTCAGCTAGTTTATAGAAAGTGATCAAGAAACGTTGAAATAGACGTATATGTCTATATCAGCTGAGGCATACGAGAGCCGACTCTAACGCAGACAGCGGATCTCTATTATGATGGGCTGAGGTGTGACTGTGAGTGCTGACCCGAGCTGTCACGCTCCTTAGAATTACTGTGCTGAGAATTGTCGCACTGTGCAGCTCCTTACTGACGATATGGCTAAGTAAGAGGTTGATCAACGTATTGTTTTATTACGTTATTAAGTAACGAAAGTGAAAACCAACAGAATACAGTTATAAGTAAATCCAGGTGAATTTAACCAAATATTAAAACACGTATATTTATAAACTAGATCAACTGGCACTATCTTCTCAGCTTCTATCACCTGTATGCCAAGGGTGTTTGCTTTCCTTTACTCTTTCAGTAAATCCAACTTCATGAGAATATCACTTCCTCGTGCAAATATCAGTACTTCATGAGAATATCACTACTTCATGAGAAAACCGTTACATCATAAGCATATCGCTACTTTGTGACAGTATAACTAATTATTCAGAATATGGCTACTTCTTGTGAATATCACTTTTCGTAGGAATATCACTACTTCGTGAGTATATGACAACTTCATGAGCATATAACTACTTCATGAGAATATCACTACTTCATGAGAATTTCGCTACTTCGTTAGCATATCATTGCTATGTGAGAATATCACAACTTTATCAAAACATGATTAGTTAACGTGAATATCACTACCTCGTGCAAATACTCCTAGGTCTGAGAATATCACAACTTAATAAAAATATCTTAACTTCAAAGGAATTACACAACTTCTTGAGCATATCACTACTTTGTGAGAATATCACAACTTCCAGAACATTTATTTTCAAAATGAAACAATCAAAACCGATCTTTTATTGTTGGTAAAAGTATTTTTTAAACATCCCATATGATTGAACCCATGTATTTTAGTAATATAACTTTAAATTTTTAAATAAACAATTTTAAATTTCATATTATGTGTAAATCTTTAAATTTTACTTCTAAAAAAAATATTCAATAGGCATTATACATTATATATAGTTTTTTTCCTGAAGATGCTGGTACTATTTTATCGGCGAAAAGCTTTGAATAAATATATTTATTAAAAGTTTTCTTGTTTTTGAAATATTTTTAATTTATTAATTATATATATATAACAAATAAATTTAAAATATTTCAAAAACAAGAATAGTTTTAACACATTTATTCAAAGCTTTTCGCCGATAAAATAATAAGTACCAGAATCTTCAAGAAACAAAATAAATAAATCAGATATGCTTGTTTCTTGAAGATTCTGGCACTTATTTTATCGCCGAAAGCTTTGAATAAACATGTATTAAAACTATTTTTGTTTTTGTAATATTTTAAATTTATTAACTGTGTTACAAGAAAACATATCACTATATTTAATATATATATGTATATATATATATATATATATATATATATATATATATATATATAGGTATATATATATATATACATATGTCGCTTACATAATTGAAACTGATATTGCATCACTATATTTACTTTTAACTTGAGAAAGCAATAGGATTTACCATAGACATACGTTTAAATTTCTTAAAATACATTCTTCTACTTTCCTAACATCTGAACTATATTCTAAGTTGACGCGTCTCGGATTAACTACATTATCAAGAGTTTGAACTGTACTTCAAACTATAATACAGTTTAAAGTTTTAATAATGGATTTAATCTGAAACGCGCCAACAAAGTTGATGTTTTGATGTGTAAAAAATGTACTCATGTGTATACATACGTTTTAACTTACTGCTAATATACAATATGGAAGGTAACATAATCTAGAAGTAATAAAATCAGCGTGTGAAATTATTATCACAAGGCGAAAACAGATGTTAGCACTAATTGCCATGATTTACTTTAAAAAATCTTTGGGAAAATTCTTTCGGCTTACAAACGTCTGACCTCTGAAATGTAACCTCTTACAGCTTTACTCCAATAAAAAAAACAAGTACTAGGCACCCATAAACACTTCAATATACTGATTTTTGTACTTATCATTTACTTTTAATTATATTGATTGATTATATTATCTAAAAACGTTTTTCTATACTCCGTTCGAATTTCAGTTGGTACACCAAAGGCATTACGAAGACATCTGGGAAGAAGCAAAGAGACACGTTGTATACTTGGAAAATAAAAGGGTAATTTCTGCTCACAATGCTTTATTCGAAGAGGGATTGGTCAGCTACGCGTTGGGAATTAACGAATTCAGCGACAGGGTGAGTTTATTTCCGCTAATGAAAACATAAATAAATTATATCTTACTGTGAAAACAAAAATATAAAGGAACGTAAAACCTAAAGATCCTGTGAATCAGCTGAAATGTTAAAAAAACAAATCAAAATTGACACATACTTTATTTTTGTTTCTAATTAGCGTAAATGTCATTGTAATATATACTACCCCACAATGTTTAGAATTTTCATGTTTATCCTTATAAAAAAAAATTAGTTTCAGTAAAGATAATTTATACACCTCAACTTTAACTAAATATTATATAGGTTATCTATATTTTACACTAAAGCTGGTAATTGATTAAAAACCTAATTTTTTAATGTAAAAAATTTCATTTAAACTGCTTGGAAAACATTTTCAATTTATTATAACTATAGTTAACTTAAACTTCTCAACTTGATATTTATAAATTTATCCTAATTCATCCTTCTTTTACCTTATTTGGAATAGTTTAATAATTATTGTATTGAATACATTCAGAAATTTAAGAGAAAAGAACATATTGTAGCTGTTGGCTGTGTGCATTGCTTATTCATAAAAGAAATAATATTTTTATGATACACACAAACTAACTATTTTGTGATGCAATATTTTAATAAAATTTCCAATTTGTTTATAAACTACTGTTAACGATCGACTGAGAAAACGTGACATCGGGATTAACTATAGTATATTATTATTTTTTTAAATTTTACATAAATATATATATTCTTATATAAATAACATTAATATAACTTTCATTGATCACCTAATTTTGATAATTACACAGAAAAATAGTAAGTTTCATGTATATTTTTAGTAAATTCCATCAATCTAGAGCCGCGAAAATGTCACAACCGTTTTATATTTAATCGCTTACGTTACTGTTCAATTCATCTCCTGCGTGTTCAGTTTGCAGAGGAACTGAAATGGCTGACACCCTTGGAAAAATTTTCTGAAGAGATGTTGGCCAGTTCAGCATCCCGTCAACCTATAGAATTCGATGAGTCCGAGCTTCCGGACTCCGTAGACTGGAGAAAGGAAGGAGCCGTGACACCAGTGAAGAATCAGAGATTCTGCGAATCTTGCTGGGCCTTCAGCACTGTACGTATTACATTTGCAATTCTAGACCGTGAACAAAATTTATAAAATAAAGGGAGGCACTCAAGGTTAACGTTTTGGCAATATTTCATATTTTGGATAAACCAATTTCTAAATAAAATATAAAATCCTAACTATTGTTATTAACCTAAAAATATATATTTTAAAGTTTTAAAACATTTTTCTTATTGTTTATAAGTTTTTGTTAATACTTAGTTCCTTATATAGTCTACTTTTTACATTGTAGATGTTGTAGAAAAACTGTTTAAACTTATTTTTCGTATACTGTAAGCCTTGAATAAATGCTTTAAAACTTTACATTGCCCCATTATATTTGTTACATTTATACAACTACAACGACGACACAGAAAGCTTATACATACATACATTCACACATACACACATACACACACACACACACACACACACACACACACACACACACACACACATACACACATACACACACATACACAGACACACACACTTATATATATATATATATATATATATATATATATATATATATATATATATATATATGCTGACATATTGTTTACCTACTTATCTAGTCTGGGTCTGGATAATTATTTTTGCTACTAATTGAAATTACTCTAAAGCCTCGTACTTTATGTTATAATATATATATATATATATATATATATATATACCATTGCATACTTCATATTATATTACATCATATATAAAGGTAATTTAGATTTTATATTCTTATGCTGACATATTATTTACCCTCTTATCCAGACTGGGTCCTTGGAGGGTCAGCATTTTTTAAAGTACGGCAAGCTGGTGTCTCTCAGTGAACAAAACCTCGTGGACTGCATCAGGAACAGTCACGGACATCTTGGCTGCGAAGGCAACCTAATGGAGAACGGATACAAATACGTCAAGAAAAATGGCGGAATTGATACAGAAGATGCCTATCCTTATTTAGCCAAGGTGAGAGCTATGTTTTGTGTGCAAATGTTTTGGTTCGACCTGGTATTTCTAAACCAGGTTCTAAAGTTAGTTTTGTTATAGCAGAGGGGTTTTTAATTACAAATTAGAAGGGTTTTTCTTATTTACCTTAAATTAAGCTAATCTGATGTCATGAAGCTTAAGTGTATTGTAATACTAGGGTTGCCCAAAGGAAAATGAAACTGAGATAATAAACCTATCCTAATTTTAAACTTACAGAATTAAACTACCTCAAAACTTAACAAAATCATTAAAGAATATAGAAAAATTCAAAAAAATTACTTACACATATGAATGATTCAGATGAAAATCGGAACAATTACAAATGAACAATATAATGAGATAATTGGCTTTAAAACTTTAGAGATGTAATTAATTGTGCAACAACTGGTTACTTATTATTCAGTTAGGAGTGTAAAATATTATTTATCTTAAACCATACAGTTATAGAAAACACATCATTGATCTCCATGGAATAACTCTAATTATCCCCATGTACTAAAGCCAGTTCATCTCTGGACATAATCAACAAGCGGCTCCTTTTAATTAAGTCAACTGTCATCTATTGCCTTGCGTTTTAATTATTGCCATTAATAAATTTCCCTCTAAAACAAATCCCTCATAATTTAAAAAAATGTTCTTTGTCGTATTTTTCTATGAATCCTTTACATATGAAAACTATCACAGGATATTAGAATATTTTTAGGAATATGGACTGAAAACTGTTCAAATATACAATCAGACTCAGTGTTTTTTTTTTACAAACATCAGTTTAAAGCCTGCTGAATATTTTGGCTGTTATTTTTGAAAGATCCTTTCTTAAATTAAAATATTCTTTTTCAGGACGGCACCTGTCACTACGACCCCAAAACATCGGGAGCAAACTGCACCGGGTACGTGGTTCTTCCAAGTGGCGACGAGAACCAGCTGAAGGCGGCGGTGGCCAACGTGGGCCCCGTTTCAGTTGCTATTTACGCACCAGACGACATTATTAATTACCACCACGGTTAGTGATTATACCAATGGCTATATAGTGTACTTTACATGTATACTTATCGATTGTATTTTTATTAAGGTTTGTAAAACATATTTAGAATAATTTTTAAACACATATCTCAAAAGTGTTATAATACGTATCTCTCATTTCATTTTTTCGTACGCGAATAATTATAGTATATTCTATACAATTTTCCAGCACCAAAAAAATTTATCCACACGATCTTTTACCTCTACTCCGTTTCTGAATCTTTCCTTTTAAAAGATAATTTTAAATTTCTTGTTACAGTAACCTCCCTTGTGTCAAAATACCCGAAGTTCGAACTTAATAGATAGGGCTTGACCTGCACATAATGCCATAACGCTATCAGTTTTTATGGTATTATCATTCTTTTAACAATTTACTATTATTCAGTAAAATAAATAAATTTTATTTTATAGTTTCCAGGACGATTATTAAGACTAAAGTAAAACCTAGTCGACTTTCAAAATAAACGTTTTTTTTCAGGTGTGTATCATAGCAAAGAATGCACAAGTCGGACGCTTAACCACGGCGTGTTGGTAGTGGGCTACGGGACTACTGAGGACGGCAAAGACTATTGGATCGTCAAGAACTCTTGGGGAACCGACTTTGGACTACAAGGATACATCCTGATGGCTCGAAATGAGAACAATCTATGCGGTATTGCTAGTTACGCAAGCTATCCACTGATGTAGTATCAGTGTCACCGTTTGTTAACTGAATTAATTGAGACTGTAATATTTTAGAATAGAAATTATAGATTATTATTGTAATAATTATTAAAATAAATTAGAATCTTTTGGACTGTTGAAATGCCTAGTTTGAGTGCTCTTTTGAACATTTTTATTACATTTTTTTAAAAATAATTGTAATATTTAAAGAAAGATAATAATATTGACAATGAGCGAATCTAGCCACCTGAAACTAAAACCAATTACAATACATTTTCCGGAAATGGGTAGCTATAAATTGAATATTGTATTTACCTAATCCATTGCGGGCGTTAACTGAGTAACGATATTTTATCCACACAATTTCGAAGTTATTTAACGAATTTGTGGTATGCAACTGTTTTTACGCTAAACCGAACCCCCAATTCTAATCTATATCCACGGAAAAAAAACATTCTGTGGTAGGGTCAAATTCATTCATGTTAGAGGCAAACGCTCAGCAGCTGTGTGAATGATTCACGTCCCATACCTAAGCCACGAGTCGTTCTGCCCTGAGTACCCTGTTCCCAGGCGAAATATGACATTGTTTATGCATTCCTTACGTACGTCATAAAGTATTACAAAGTCGCCGTGTTCTGAAATGTGTTTACCCGTTGTGTTTTATCCGCCCTGCAATAAGTCACTCGTATTCAAAATGTCTCGTCCTATTCAATGTTTCAGTATAAGATTCTTTTCATGTGGTGGAGTTTATATTACTTGGAAACATCCGCAGCCATAAACGTTTGGGTAACAGTTCTATTTCCCTCCCGTGTTTTAATTTCCTATTATTCTGCTTAAAACATTATTCATAAACCTTTATTCCAAACATATGCGTCTGCATATCATGTGTATATAATGTAATGAGGTATGTATGTAATAGATTGCATTATATATTCGACGTAAATACCCCACAAACCTAGTCATAAAATAAAATAACCTCAATAAACAAGATGTGAAAACAAATTACACAAACTCACTCATTTCTCACGAAACGCAACTACATTTTGAACTCCTATGTATTGTTGCAGAAGGCAAACCATAAATATATACATAGCTCACACGTTTTTACATATATAATTACAAGTATTTTAATTTGTCTGATAATTTTTAAGTAATGATTACATTGTAATTACTTCCACGTAGAGCTTCCTACAACCTCATTAGTTCCACAAACGTCCGCATATAGCTCTGATTTCCTTGTATAATTAAACAAATCAAGTTCCTTTCAACTTTCATGCCTACGTTGATGGACTACGTAAACATACAACTACCTTGTGTTGTGGTAGGAATGACAGCGTCACTATCACGAGTTTACTGGAGTTTATAGAGAAGTACTCACCCAATAGAGTGAGTAGTATATCGGTATATAGTCCAGTGGAATCCCATGTAGGTTTGCATTTAATTCGATGTAATATGAAAGCCTATTGACGTCACATAGGCACTGTTAAAAACTATATTAACGATATCTTGTGGTAAATAATCAAACTAAAGTCCTTCAAATGACCACAATTCAACTAACCAAAAAGTACGAACATTCAACTAACCAAATTACGTGAGGTTCTAACTAATCGAAAATTCACGGTCCTCAACTAACGAAAGGTACACGGAGTTCAATTGAACGTAATGTTGCGGGTTATCGTACTACCGTTCCGCAGGCGTTCATCGCAAAACATAGCTGGTCACTTTTTATTAGTTGAAAGACGTGCACTTTTGGTTAGTTGAAGACCGTGCACTTTTGATTAATTGAAAGACGCGTAATTTGGTTAGTTATATGTAGCGTACTTTGTGGTTAGTAGAGTTTTGGTGTTTTGAAAGCTATGACATACAATTGAGTCACTTACAGAACGTCATTCCTTTTACTAAACCGGTTGGATGAGTTAGATTATTATTATTGCCCACTTATTAAGTCCACTTGTTCAATTATTCATTCGCAACAGCCGACCGCAAGAGTTTTGCATAATTCTTCAAATTTTCGTGTCGTAAATTTCAACTTGTCGTTTCGTTTGACACCTTTGACATTAACTTTGTTCCCGAGGGTAAAACTACTGAATTAAAGCAACTCCTTTCGCCCTAATTGCTTGAGCGGCATAAATTATTCAACGCCTGAAAGGAAACTGGGATTAGAAAGGAAGTCGACGGAGGCGGCGGGAAGGAACGAGGAAACGCCCGCCACCGTCAGAAAGGAACAGAAAGAGTGATTCATTACAGAGGTAATTTAGTAGTAAATACAGTAATATGGCTTTACTACACGCATAAGTCCGTTTCTTTAAGTAAAAACCTTTAAGCTTGGCAATTGCATTACAATTCCTGTCGCATTGTATTTATTATTTAAATTTTGTAACTGTCCGTAAGCCCAACATAGGTCTACAATTGCGCAAAGTCGTTCTCAGAATTAAAGAATTACCCAAAGGAGAGATATACGAAGACTGCTTCAACAATCTCGCAAACCCAATAACAATCATTGCTTGATTGTTTAGTCAATACCTTTCTGTTTTAGATGTAGTGTTTATCTTAACTTACATAATTTGGGGCGTTAAATAAATCTAATTCTACAAAAAACCTAAGCTTGCCATCTTTTACGAATTAATTGTTATTGCAGCTTAGATTTTACTAATATGAAATTATTTTAAACAACAATTTTGAGATTGTTACTTAATAATGTTTTTGTCGAACTCACATCAACAGCAATATATTTGTAGTTTGCGTCTACAATCGCTATTAATATATTGTAATAGTAGTTTTTATAGTTAAGGAACATTTATGCACTGTTTTGTGAAGCCTTCACATGCTTGTAATCAATTACTCCAAAACAATTAGGACAATTCCACCTATTCCAAAACGTTTCCGCTATTTGTATTAATTGATCGTTTATATAAGTTGGCAGACATAGTTTTGATATTCAAAACACTACTAACTTTGATATTCGAAACATGACTGGAATGCAACACTGTTCGCATTGGCTGCTGTTTGACTACTGCACGTGGCATCCGGCTGCTGGGCAGGGGCTGCCTAGATCCGAATGATTGGGGCAGTGCCCCACAGCAGTGGCGATGGGTTGCGCTGCCTGGCAGGGGCTGCCTAGATCCGAATGGTTGTGGCAGCGCCCCACAGCAGTGGCGATGGGTTGCCCTGCCGGGCAGCGGCTGCCTAGATCCGAATGGTTGTGGCAGCGCCCCACAGCAGTGGCGATGGGTTGCGCTGCCGGGCAGCGGCTGCTTAGATCCGAATGGTTGTGGCAGCGCCCCACAGCAGTGGCGATGGGTTGCGCTGCCGGGCAGGGGCTGCCTAGATCCGAATAGTTGTGGCAGCGCCCCACAGCAGTGGCGATGGGTTGCGCTGCCGGGCAGGGGCTGCCTAGATCCGAATGGTTGTGGCAGCGCCCCACAGCAGTGGCGATGGGTTGCGCTGCCGAGCAGGGGCTGCCTAGATCCGAATGGTTGTGGCAGCGCCCCACAGCAGTGGCGATGGGTTGCCCTGCCGGGCAGCGGCTGCCTAGATCCGAATGGTACCTTTACAATTAATGCACAAGAATCTTACTTGGTATATTTGATAATCAACTATCAACATCTATATTAGTGCGATATACTTTATATACTAAAATTACAAATTTTTAAAATCAAAGGCCTTGAAAAAAAAGTAATTATAGCTCACAGCCGTAAATTTATGCAAATGTAATGAATTGCTTAACCAAAAATTAATGATAACCTACATCTGCTGCTACCAGCAATATCTTTTATTCAAAAGTCACATTTAACAACAATTAATTATAATATTAAACTAAAATGCAAGCAGCAATAAACTACTACTCTGTAATGGTCACAACGCGAATATTACTCTGCGGTCGACCTATTACTCAGTGCTAATTAATTTGTGTAATGTGACGTCATCATCACTATACTCAATCATCACTACACTCCCATAGTCATGTGATAGAGCGTCCATGTTTTAACTTGCATAATAGGACTGCACCAACAATAGCGATGCTTTTGTAGTAATTTCTCCACAATCAATAACTACGTGCTAAATAATTGTGTTTAGTAAACTCTAAATATACAACATGTTCTCCTAAATATCTCTAATTTCTGTAGTTTTAATGTTTACACGATTAAGGGAGCAAAGATGTTTACACTGTTAAACATTGCACTCGTTTCTTCTGCATCAAGTTTCCCTTTTCGAATTATAACTAAAACACATTGAAAATCAAGAATTCTTTTTAAAATCAAATTTGTAATAGCTGATTTCGTCTTCACTTAGAGGATACTTAAAAGTTATGTTTAAACAACTGGAAATGAAATTTCAATTATATTCAGTATAATTGATTTGTCCTCAATATTTTTGAAAGTTAATACTGGATATGGTTTTTTTGATAGGCGTTTTCGTCTTTACATTAAGGTTATTTATAAGTTATGTTTAAATCATTTTCAAACGCAATTTTTTATTTATTCAGAAACTATTTATCCATCGTATATTTGAGTAAACTAGGTGCTTAAGTACGATTTCTTGAAGTAATATTGTTTTAAATATGACAAATGGTAAATTTTAAATGTGTAAAGTTAAAATAATTGTTGTATTTTTAAAACAATTTTAAACAACTCAATTTTAAACGTTGTTTAAGGTATACAATAATCATATAATATGGTGCTAAGATTGTGTTTTGCCTCTCAGTGTGATCTTACAGCATCGACTTAAAAATACATATGCTTCACTTACATTTAACAAAAGCTATTGATTAATTTTAAACAGAAATATTTTCACTTCTACTTTAATGTAGGCCTATTTGTATTTTATTTTTATTTGAACGTCATTTTATAATTTCTCAATACGGTAGATGGATTTTCTCAAATCTTTGAGCATTTCCCTCTTCCTGGCTATTCGGATTTCGATTATCCGAGATACCCTCTTGGCCCACAATACTTGGAATACCTGAGGTTCTACTGTACCTAATTCCATTTCTTCATACTCAAGGTATGCTTTACTTATTGCATTACCGAGCAGCCAATACGTTATATTTACCACGCATCAGGTATAAGGCCTAACCCAGCTAGCAGATGACTGCGTAAGACGCCAGCTTAGTTTATAGAGCCATTCAAGTTAAATAACCTCTATATAACCTTTATATCCTCCAAATATCCTCAGTGTCGAAAATAACGGCAAGTGGTAAAGTCTTATAGGAAAATTGGAATAGGAAGAGATCGATACCAATACAAGGGGGTAGAGGACGCAAAAGACAATTCCACAGATATTCACGTTCGCTGACTACACCCCGGACCAGCTTACTCTGTCAACTTTGACACAATAATAAACAGTTGACAATTTTACATTGCTTGGAGAAAGATCGTCATTTCCCTGTTGTAAAGTGCGTTAGTGTATAGGAATAGTTATTACAGTAAGTTCAGGTTGTTATTTTAATTGTTTTTCTGATAGCGTTTGCAATAGAAAAAACCTCTAAAAGGTTTTGCTAATGTGCTACATTGCGTGTCCCATTAATAATTTACGCATGTATGTATTAACTTAGTAAAGAATTAATTTTGCTTCGCACAACACTACATTTAAAATATGTGATGTGCAACAAGTATATGAAGAATATTTGCTTTCAATACCTTCAGAAGGTAGGAAGGCAGAAAAGTGGCAGCTATTGATAACATCGCACTGAGCCACAATAGCGACAGTGAAGACGTCGAACAATCGGACGAGGATTCAAGCGTAATGTCTGGGGTTGAGGGATTATAAAATCTATTACAGTCCCAGTGATACGATGCAGGGTAACACTCATTTATTGCACTTTGTGGATCGAGTAGCAACGTGTAATACATTGAAGTTTTATATGAAACAATGAGTTATATAATAAGGTATAGCTTTTATAATACAATAATGTATATTTGACAATCGCTAAAGGGTGTTACAAATATTATTTAATTTCATTTCTCATATTAACCTGATCATTCAGATAAAGGTTTAGAAACATTTACTTCTAGTAGTTTTATAAACGACCACAAGCCTGCAATTCAACACGCACTACAAAAAACAATGTTTTTGAATACCGGTTGTACAGGTTTACTATTGATCGATCGCGCGCCAGCTTACGAGGAACCAGCTGTAGTATTGCAGGGGTCTTGCGACTAGCTGTAGCCGGCCCATGATGGTTCACATATCTGAATGGACTGTGATGGAACGAACCGTCTCCCACTGAAACAACCTCAGACTATTAGTTGCTCACACCAGGCCTTGATAGCATGCCCTGTAGCACCGGTATGTAGCCTAGACTGGTCCGCCTTTGGGACGAGACTAGACTCTAGTCCAACCGGTAACCATTGTTTCGTACGCCCTTGCAGAACTACCGACGTATATACGTCCGGCATGATACGCCTCTGATTGGTTCGGTCTAGGTCATGCAATCAGACCTTTAATCCCCCTCGTTTGCCCATACCTAAGGATTGTAATTTTTTTTTGTTATTTAATTACCCATTGCTCACCAGTGAAGCTTAAACATTTTGGTATAAAAATGTACAAAGGTATTTTAAAAATGTGAATATTATTGGATGCCACAAATATTTTCAGATCCCGAACTCAATAAACAGGAATTTAACTACATTTGGCACCGCTAGATGCTGCTAGTTCTGGTCCAACTTCATCAGATTTACAATAAACATTTCAGTTATAGTCTGTATTAATATTTAAGTATACAAAACTTAAATTTTACAACTGATTGTTCTCGTAAGGATAAATGCATTTAAATTATTAGTATTCCTTAAATACAAAAAGTATGTTTTTACCATTAGTATTACATAAGTTTTATACGTTTATAATAAAGTTCGTAATACTATAATGGTTCTTTGTTAGGCAATAAAAGTTAACTTAGTTTATACATGCTTTGTTAGGCAGCAGCACTTTACGTACTTTTAGGTAAGGGTAGTGTGATTTTTTTAAATTCGATAACTTGTGACAAGTTCTTTTCTTGTCCATGTCTTTAAAAAGTACAATCAAGTACAATCGGAAATTCAGACCTTCCTTCAGTCTACAAATATAGGCCATGAGTCTACAATGGTAGGCCATGAGTCTACAATGGTAGGCCATGAGTTTACAATGGTAAGCCTTGGGTCTACAATGGAAGGTCATGAGTCTACAATGGTAGGCCTTGAGTCTACAATGGTAGGCCATGAGTCTACAATGGTAGGCCTTGAGTCTACAATGGTAGGCCATGAGTCTACAATGGTAGGCCTTGAGACTACAATGATAGGCCTTGAGTCTACAATGGAAGGTCATGAGTCTACAATGGTAGACCGTTTGTGATGAAATGGACTTGACGCGAACAAATATATAGTTTTTTTGTTTACTCATTAAAGTTCGAAATGAGGCCCCCTTGAATAAAAGCAATTTAACGACCACTGAGACCAGTGGCGTATTATTTTTTAAAAAAAGTGTTTTTATTTCAAATTTGATGGTTAATATTTTAACGATAAAAACAAAATACAAGGGAAATAATAGCAATACAACCAAAAGGTCGACTATTTTGACATCATAAAGACAAGACTTCAGCTCCCAAAAGCAATACTGTTTTACTGTTCTCTGACATGTCGACGGGAGATCAGCAACCAAAGACAGTACTGCTCGGACATGATAAAGACGTGTGATGGCCCAATCCCAAACGCACCACTGTTCTAACACCATAACGATATTACGGAGCTACATCACTATTCTGACGTCATATCAACATGACTGTAGCTCCTAAACACAGGAATATTTTAACATCATAGCCACGTGACGTCATTGACAAAACAAGCACAGATCGGGCATCACAACGACGAGTAACTTCCGCTTCCGAAAGTAAAACGGTTCTGACGTCATATCAACATGACTGTAGCTCCTAAACACAGGAATATTTTAACATCATAGCCACGTGACGTCATTGACAAAACGAGCACAGTTCGGGCATCACAACGACGAATAACTTCCACTTCCGAAAGTAAAACGGTTCTGACGTCATATCAACATGACTGTAGCTCCTAAACACAGGAATATTTTAACATCATAGCCACGTGACGTCATTGACAAAACAAGCACAGATCGGGCATCACAACGACGAGTAACTTCCGCTTCCGAAAGTAAAACGGTTCTGACGTCATATCAACATGACTGTAGCTCCTAAACACAGGAATATTTTAACATCATAGCCACGTGACGTCATTGACAAAACGAGCACAGTTCGGGCATCACAACGACGAGTAACTTCCACTTCCGAAAGTAAAACGGTTCTGACGTCATATCAACATGACTGTAGCTCCTAAACACAGGAATATTTTAACATCATAGCCACGTGACGTCATTGACAAAACAAGCACAGATCGGGCATCACAACGACGAGTAACTTCCGCTTCCGAAAGTAAAACGGTTCTGACGTCATATCAACATGACTGTAGCTCCTAAACACAGGAATATTTTAACATCATAGCCACGTGACGTCATTGACAAAACGAGCACAGTTCGGGCATCACAACGACGAGTAACTTCCACTTCCGAAAGTAAAACGGTTCTGACGTCATATCAACATGACTGTAGCTCCTAAACACAGGAATATTTTAACATCATAGCCACGTGACGTCATTGACAAAACGAGCACAGATCGGGCATCACAACGACGAGTAACTTCCGCTTCCGAAAGTAAAACGGTTCTGACGTCATATCAACATGACTGTAGCTCCTAAACACAGGAATATTTTAACTTCATAGCCACGTGACGTCATTGACAAAACGAGCACAGATCGGGCATCACAACGACGAGTAACTTCCGCTTCCGAAAGTAAAACGGTTCTGACGTCATATCAACATGACTGTAGCTCCTAAACACAGGAATATTTTAACATCATAGCCACGTGACGTCATTGACAAAACGAGCACAGATCGGGCATCACAACGACGAGTAACTTCCACTTCCGAAAGTAAAACGGATCTGACGTCATATCAAAATGCCTGTAGCTCCTAAACACAGGAATATTTTAACATCATAGCCACGTGACGTCATTGACAAAAAGAGCACAGATCGGGCATCACAACGACGAGTAACTTCCACTTCCGAAAGTAAAACGGTTCTGACGTCATATCAACATGCCTGTAGCTCCTAAACACAGGAATATTTTAACATCATAGCCACGTGACGTCATTGACAAAACGAGCACAGATCGGGCATCACAACGACGAGTAACTTCCACTTCCGAAAGTAAAACGGTTCTGACGTCATATCAACATGACTGTAGCTCCTAAACACAGGAATATTTTAACATCATAGCCACGTGACGTCATTGTCAAAACGAGCACAGATCGGGCATCACAACGACGAGTAACTTCCACTTCCGAAAGTAAAACGGTTCTGACGTCATATCAACATGACTGTAGCTCCTAAACACAGGAATATTTTAACATCATAGCCACGTGACGTCATTGACAAAACGAGCACAGATCGGGCATCACAACGACGAGTAACTTCCACTTCCTAAAGTAAAACGGTTCTGACGTCATATCAACATGCCTGTAGCTCCTAAACACAGGAATATTTTAACATCATAGCCACGTGACGTCATTGACAAAACGAGCACAGATCGGGCATCACAACGACGAGTAACTTCCACTTACGAAAGTAAAACGGTTCTGACGTCATAACAACATGACTGTAGCTCCTAAACACAGGAATATTTTAACATCATAGCCACGTGACGTCATTGACAAAACGAGCACAGATCGGGCATCATAACGACGAGTAACTTCCACTTCCGAAAGTAAAACGGTTCTGACGTCATATCAACATGACTGTAGCTCCTAAACACAGGAATATTTTAACATCATAGCCACGTGACGTCATTGACAAAACGAGCACAGATCGGGCATCACAACGACGAGTAACTTCCACTTCCGAAAGTAAAACGGTTCTGACGTCATATCAACATGCCTGTAGCTCCTAAACACAGGAATATTTTAACATCATAGCCACGTGACGTCATTGACAAAACGAGCACAGATCGGGCACCACAACGACGAGTAACTTTCACTTCCGAGAGTAAAACGGTTCTGACGTCATATCAACATGCCTGTAGCTCCTAAACACAGGAATATTTTAACATCATAGCCACGTGACGTCATTGACAAAACGAGCACAGATCGGGCATCACAACGACGAGTAACTTCCACTTCCGAAAGTAAAACGGTTCTGACGTCATATCAACATGCCTGTAGCTCCTAAACACAGGAATATTTTAACATCATAGCCACGTGACGTCATTGACAAAACGAGCACAGATCAGGCATCACAACGACGAGTAACTTCCACTTCCGAAAGTAAAACGGTTCTGACGTCATATCAACATGACTGTAGCTCCTAAACACAGGAATATTTTAACATCATAGCCACGTGACGTCATTGACAAAACGAGCACAGTTCGGGCATCACAACGACGAGTAACTTCCACTTCCGAAAGTAAAACGGTTCTGACGTCATATCAACATGACTGTAGCTCCTAAACACAGGAATATTTTAACATCATAGCCACGTGACGTCATTGACAAAACGAGCACAGTTCGGGCATCACAACGACGAGTAACTTCCGCTTCCGAAAGTAAAACGGTTCTGACGTCATATCAACATGACTGTAGCTCCTAAACACAGGAATATTTTAACATCATAGCCACGTGACGTCATTGACAAAACGAGCACAGTTCGGGCATCACAACGACGAGTAACTTCCGCTTCCGAAAGTAAAACGGTTCTGACGTCATATCAACATGACTGTAGCTCCTAAACACAGGAATATTTTAACATCATAGCCACGTGACGTCATTGACAAAACGAGCACAGATCGGGCATCACAACGACGAGTAACTTCAGCTTCCGAAAGTAAAACGGTTCTGACATCGTATCCATGTGAGGTCAGTTCTTAAAGGCAGTAATGTTTTAACACCATAAGACTTGACGTCACCTCCCAAGGAAACATTTTAACATCATAACGGCTTGTGACGTAATATTCCAAAGTTATTTCCAAGAGAGTATGGTTATGACACTATAACTACCTGACTTCAGCTCCCAAAGCCGCCTCGGTTTTATCATCGTATCGACGTGAGGTCAGCTCCAAAAGGCAATGCAATTCTAACGTACGTGACGACACCTCCTACAAACAGTACTGTGTTGACAAGATAACTACTTGGCGTCAGCTCTCTGAGGTAATACTGTTATAACATACGTAACGTCAGCTCCCTGAGGTAATACTGTTATAAAATACGCGACGTCAGCTCTCTGAGGTAATACTGTTATATTATACGTAACGTCAGCTCCCTGAGGTAATACTGTTATAACATACGTGACGTCAGCTCTCTGAGGTAATACTGTTATAACATACGTAACGTCAGCTCCCTGAGGTAATACTGTTATAACATACGTGACGTCAGCTCCCAAAAGCAGGACTGTTTTACATTATAGCTACCTGGCATCAGCTTCAAAAAGCATCACTGTTTTAACATCATATCGACGTGACGTCAGCTCCCAGAGGTAATACTGTTATAACATACGTGACGTCAGCTCCCTGAGGTAATATTGTTATAACATACGTAACGTCAGCTCCCTGAGGTAATATTGTTATAACATACGTAACGTCAGCTCCCTGAGGTAATACTGTTATAACATACGTGACGTCAGCTCCCTGAGGTAATATTGTTATAACATACGTAACGTCAGCTCCCTGAGGTAATATTGTTATAACGTACGTGACGTCAGCTCCCAAAAGCAGGACTGTTTTACATCATAACTACCTGGCGTCAGCTTCAAAAAGCATCACTGTTTTAACATCATAACGAGTTGTGGCGTTATTACTGTTCCAAATATTCCAACGTTATTACTGTTCTCACATCATAACTACGTGATGTCGCCTCCAAAAGACAGCACTGATCTAACATCATAGCTAAATGTCGTCAGCTCCAAAAGGAAGCACAGTTCTGACACCATAACTACGTGATGTCGCCTCCAAAAGACAGCACTGATCTAACATCATAGCTAAATGTCGTCAGCTCCAAAAGGAAGCACAGTTCTGACACCATAACTACGTGATGTCGCCTCCAAAAGACAGCACTGATTTAATATCATAGCTAAATATCGTCAGCTCCAAAAGGAAGCACAGTTCTGACACCATAACTACGTGATGTCGCCTCCAAAAGGCATCACTGACCTAACATCATAGCTAAATGTCGTCAGCTCCAAAAGGAAGCACAGTTCTGACCCCATAACTACGTGATGTCGCCTCCAAAAGGCATCACTGATCTAACATCATAGCTAAATGTCGTCAGCTCCAAAAGGAAGCACAGTTCTGACACCATAACTACGTGATGTCGCCTCCAAAAGGCATCACTGATCTAACATCATAGCTAAATGTCGTCAGCTCCAAAAGGAAGCACAGTTCTGACACCATAACTACGTGATGTCGCCTCCAAAAGACAGCACTGGTCTAACATCATAGCTAAATGTCATCAGCTCCAAAAGGAAGCACAGTTCTGACACCATAATTACGTTTATCAGCTGAAGCGGGCATGTCTATACATAGTATAAGTTGGATGAATCATATTTAAAGATCTGTAAACGAGATAAGGTTAAAACCTTTAGAGTTTATTTTTGTTTCTGTTAAGATTAAAATAATCATTTTGTATTGCAAATCGTTTTCTGTGATTCTATATTTATACTTGTCGCCGTAAAAGCCCGTATATCGATGAATGCTACGATTAAAAACTAAATTTAAAACCTAAGATATGCCAACTTTAACCGTCATCGTTAACTTTGCATCATCGTTAGTTTTGGTTTGTTTACCAAAGAACCCTGTAAATATTAGGTGACCTTAGAGGCAATATGAACGTTACTAACCTGATCTATCTTTAGATAATAGTCCAACAGCATATACTGTATAAAAAGGGTAACAGAAAATTGCAATGAAATTCGCTTTCTATTTTGCCACTTAATATTGTAATTCTGTCAGATGTATATAGATATTTATAACAATTAAATTATTTAATAAAAAGAAACTAAAGTAGGATTGTTCTTTGTCGACTTCAATAGGAATTGAATAAAAAACCTTTTACATTATTTGTTTTTACGAACAACTTATTTTCACTAATCCAGCGATCTTGTAAGAAACGTGAACATTTAATAATGCGAAGTAGATGTGGTCAGCTTTTTGCAGTGTATTTATTTTGAGACGCTCCTCTAAGGTCGCTGCTCCTCGCGCTACAGTGTTTGTTGAGTCATTCTGAGTCATTTCTCGAACAGAAATTGTGTCGTGTAAATATAAGAGTCAGCATACCGACAACCAGGTACAATTTCTCCTACAGCTTTTAGTAAAAATGTTTAAATATTTACATTACAATATAATAAGGCAGAACAATTGGCTAAATTAAAATTTTGGGTTCGATTCCAGGTAGCGCTAAGAAAATTCTGTGTGCTTTTTCTGCCTTTAATTTGACACAGACTATGAAAATGAGTACCTAGAATGAAAAAGTCAAACCTAGGGTAATAAACGGACGATTGAAGCGTAGTGCTGGCCACATTACTGTCACGGGCACACGAGTAGAGCCCTGGCTCAAGGCAGATCAAAACGATAAGGAAATTCCCAAAAACTTTCTAACACAAAAAGTCAGATTTACAGAAAATTATAATGCAGATAACTACAATGCAACAGTAGCGGATTTAGGGGAGGCCTTTGTGGCTTAAGCCCCTCCCAAAATATGGAAAAGTGAAAATTTTTAAACTATAAATTAACACTATAAATTTAAACTAAAATGTCACTTCCTATGTCTGCTTTCGTCCCCGATTTAAATCTACTTAATAATCAGTAGAATATGTTTACAAACCCATATTATTCACTATAATTCCAAACTGTAATCATTAATACACCAGCTGTCCACAAAATATTTATTTTCTACATCAGATCCTGCAATGCAATATAATTTATTTTGGGACTCTTTCTTCATAAAATTAGTACTTTTATCGGTAAATACTTATATTACTTACTAAAATATAGCTACTAAAAAACTACCGTACCGTTAGGTCTATGTAGTTCAAGAATACATCGACAGCACATGCGCAGAACTGAAAACCGAGCGTGATTCATTTCTATACGGCTCTTCTCGTGTGCCGGTTACAGTACCATCCTGAATATCATATGGACCAAGTAAGGCTTCTATCCTGTCTCGTCTACAGCATCTCATATGATATAAAACTGAGTCATTATTGTTTACAGTTACGGTGAGAGATTAAAAAAAACACAATTTTTCCGAAGCTATTACTTTTAAAAGTGGTAAATTTAGTTTAGGATAAAAAGAAATAAGAAAAAGATATGAGGATAACAAAGACTAGATACTGACCTCTATTCTAACCTCCCCCCTCCACGATTCCCAAGCACTCTCTCAACGCCGGCATTAACAACAGCTGTGGGACTGCCAAATGTTGCGCCAGTATTTCATCTAAATAAAAACTTTATATACTCTTTGTGTATTTGTTACTTGTGTCATTTGTTTTGGTTACGTAACCAGGGGAGTGACCAGGTGACGACAGCTTCTGAATAACAAAAAGGAGCTAATTAAAAATAGTTATATAGGAAAAGAGGTCATTAATAAGAATGTGTGTGTGTGTGTGTGTGTGTGTGTGTGTGTGTGTGTGTGTGTGTGTGTGTGTGTGTGTGTGTGTGTGTGTGTGTGTGTGTGTGTGTGTGTGTGTGTGTGTGTGTGTTTAATAAGTTCAGTTAATTAAAAAATAAAATCTCAAACAAAATAATTATGATGCAACAAAAGTTATTATCTTTCTTGAATAAAAAGATAAACAAACCAAATATAAATCATTATACATCTTTTGTAAATTAATTTAAAAAATGCCTACATGAAAACAAATAGAAAAACAATAAAAACGCGACATTGCAAATGAAATGAGTAGATCAACAACTTTTAGATAATGTGGTTAATTTTGATAAGCTATATCAAAACCAAAAATTGCAGTGATTTAAAAATATTACTGGTACACAAATTCCTGTTATATGTAACATCTTATACTACTGCTGTTATGTTTTCTTAACTCTCAACTTCTCTTATGTTAACAACTTCAGAAGTAAAATTCTCAGGTTATTTTGTTTTCAATGCGTATTTTATTATAACATTCTAGTTTTATAGCTTTATCACGGGTTAATGTATGAATAAGCCAATCTAATTACTTTTGTTAATATTATTTATTTGAAGTTAGTTGATATCTTGACTTGAGTGAATATATTCATAGATTATAATTATTTTTCTACAACTAAATGGAAAAACTATCAGAATTTACTCAGTATCAGGCAGCCATATTTGGAAAAATGATAGAAACTTACTCAGTAACAGGTAGGCACAAGTGGAACACTTAAAAACTTACTTAGTAGTAGGTAGGCTTGAGTAGAATACAATAGAAACTTATTCAGTAGGAGGTAGGCTTGAGTGGAAAACTATAGAAACCTGCAGAAGACCTAAGTGGAAAACTTACTCAGTAGCAGATAGGCTTAAATTGAAAACTTACTCAATAGGAGGTTAGCTTTGGATGGAAGATTATAGAGACTTATTCAGTAGGAAGTATGTTTAAATGGAAAACTATAGAATATTACTAAGTAGGAGATAGGAGTGGGAAAGCTATAGATACTTACTCAGTAGCAGGTAGGGTTAGATGGGAAAACTATAGAATCTTACTCAGTAGGAGATAGGAGTGGAAAAGCTATAGATACTTACTCAGTAGCAGGTAGGGTTAGATGGGAAAACTATAGAATCTTACTCAGTAGGAGATAGGAGTGGGAAAGCTATAGATACTTACTCAATAGCAGGTAGGGTTAGATGGGAAAACTATAGAATCTTACTCAGTAGGAGATAGGAGTGGGAAAGCTATAGATACTTACTCAGTAGCAGGTAGGGTTAGATGGGAAAACTATAGAATCTTACTCAGTAGGAGATATGAGTGGGAAAGCTATAGATACTTACTCAGTAGCAGGTAGGGTTAGATGGGAAAACTATAGAATCTTACTCAGTAGGAGATAGGAGTGGGAAAGCTATAGATACTTACTCAGTAGCAGGTAGGGTTGGATGGGAAAACTATAGAATCTTACTCAGTAGGAGATAGGAGTGGAAAAGCTATAGTGGGAATGATACTCAGGCCTAATCAGTAGCAGGTAGGGTTACGACGGAATAGTAAGTTGAATAGTTTTTTCTCTTAGTTACAAAACAGTTATAACTAAATATTTTTTACTTTCCTTGTAATATTAGATCAACTATTACTAAAATCTATTTGACGATTGAAATCAGGAAAGAAGGTGAATCAGATCAGAGAATCATGCTACCGGAAAGTTTTCGATATCTGATGAAACTTAATTCGAAGCCGCATATTAGTTTATTTATTTGTGTAATTAAAAACAAACAACTCTAAGTGTATTATCTACCTCTTTCTATGTATATTTTGTAATAAAAAATTTCCAAATATTACAAATTAACTTTAGTGAAGGTTTTTTGGGTGAAATCACCACAAAGAAAGGTTTTTGGGTGAAATCACCATAAAGAAAGGTTTTTGGGTGAAATCACCACAAAGAAAGGTTTTTGGGTGAAATCACCACAAAGAAAGGTTTTTGGGTGAAATCACCACAAAGAAAGGTTTTTGGGTGAAATCACCACAAAGAAAGGTTTTTGGGTGAAATCAACCAAAAGAAAGGTTTTTGGGTGAAATCACCATAAAGAAAGGTTTTTGGGTGAAATCACCACAAAGAAAGGTTTTTGGGTGAAATCACCACAAAGAAAGGTTTTTGGGTGAAATCACCACAAAGAAAGGTTTTTGGGTGAAATCACCACAAAGAAAGGTTTTTGGGTGAAATCAACCAAAAGAAAGGTTTTTGGGTGAAATCACCACAAAGAAAGGTTTTGGGTGAAATCAACCCAAAGAAAGGTTTTTGGGTGAAATCACCACAAAGAAAGGTTTTTGGGTGAAATCACCACAAAGAAAGGTGTTTGGGTGAAATCACCACAAAGAAAGGTTTTTGGGTGAAATCACCACAAAGAAAGGTTTTTGGGTGAAATCACCACAAAGAAAGGTTTTTGGGTGAAATCACCACAAAGAAAGGTTTTTGGGTGAAATCACCACAAAGAAAGGTTTTTGGGTGAAATCACCACAAAGAATGGTTTTTGGGTGAAATCACCACAAAGAAGGGTTTTTGGGTGAAATCACCCCAAAAGAAAGGTTTTTGGGTGAAATCACCACAAAGAAAGGTTTTTGGGTGAAATCACCCCAAAAGAAAGGTTTTTGGGTGAAATCACCACAAAGAAAGGTTTTTGGGTGAAATCACCACAAAGAAAGGTTTTTGGGTGAAATCACCACAAAGAAAGGTTTTTGGTTGAAATCACCACAAAGAAAGGTTTTGGGGTGAAATCACTCCAAAAGAAAGGTTTTTGGGTGAAATCACCACAAAGAAAGGTTTTTGGGTGAAATCAGCACAAAGAAAGGTTTTTGGGTAAAATCACCACAAAGAAAGGTTTTTGGGGGAAATCACCACAAAGAAAGGTTTTTGTAGTGTTAAGGAGTTGGGGCAACAAGCCTATGACATCTGGATAGAGGAAGGTTGTGAGTATGGCTGCGATTAAGGGAGGAACATAACACCTATTAGGGGATGTAAGAAAGATCATGGCGTCACGTGACAGAAATAGTCCTACTGTCTATCGGGGTTAAAGAAGTGTTCTCTTCTGATGACGTCATCACGTCTTTACGTCTGCCACAAACTGAAACTGTTCAGGCCGAGTTGGTAAACGTAAACAGTGAAAGGTTCTTAGGTTCTAAGGATAAGATGAAAGTATACTAGGTATTTTTAGGTGCGTTTTTGGGGAGGTAAAGACACGAACAAACCTACATAAACAAATATAAATAGGAGATTTTACAGAACTGATTTTTACGAAATATATAAATTATTATAATTACAACCAATTCATGTAATTAATACACAATTGTATTACGATGCATGCTCTTTGATATGATTATCCCCAAACCCATCTAATATTGTTATATAACTTTTGTTTATTAATATTAGTAGAATTTTGTTCATGTTAAATGTTTTTTTTTTAATAAACAATTTACAAACAAAACTGCACTTACTTAAGAGGTCTTAAGCCTTTGCCCAGCTTCATTGCTAGCATTATGTAATACTTGAGCTCATTAAAACATCCTCTTGAACAGCTTAAGACCTATTAAGCAAGGATATTCTTGTTTGTAAACGGTTTTATAAAAAATTGGCATACACACACAAGCACGCTATCCCACACATATTACAATCATATAATATGTAACAGTATAATTACATAATAACACTATACAGTTAAAGTATTATATAATATAATATTATAATAATATAATATTATAATAATATATGAATGTGTAAGTAAATGTATTTTGTCTCAGAGAATGACTTTCATGCAAGTTTATTTTATGTAATTTTGTTTTTAATGTAAAGGACAGTAGGGTGAGAGTGACATGAAATATAGCTGTGTTATTGTACATTGCTTAAAACGCCTTGCATAGCTGTGTGTGTTCCTTCATCTATACCGTGCAGTAGATAATTGACGAAATATCAGTTGGGCGTGAAAACCTAATAAACCTACGACTCGCGGACGACACATCTATAATAGCAGAGACGTTCTTGGAGAAATGGCGAAAAACCTAACGAATCTACGTCACGCGAACGACACATCTATAACGGCAATAACAGAAGACTATATGACAGGTTTGTCCCCGGCTTTACCAAGGACTCTCCCATGCTTTGTCGGTGTTGTCCTTTTCCGCCCTACAACGGTGCACTACTATCTTTAGGTTCCACTTTACCGGATCGACTTTGTAAGCTTAGGGCAGCGCCATGTGTGTGTCACATCTGAAACCACCTGCATACCTCCTGTACTCGATGAACACAAGTACATCAAATCACTTAGTCTTCCTCGAATCTGTAGGCTATAGGTTTCCAACAATAGAGGGGAACGAGCCCTGGTTTAAGTAAAATATGTTTTTTTTAGATTTGTTGGTTATTGTGTGTAAAACGTCTTTAGATATTTCTGTATCTTTACATAAATTTTGTATTTTGTCAAAAAACAGTATTTTTTTTATTTTAAGTTTATATAGAAAAGAAACCCTCATTTCAAAAAGGTCGCAACCCTACAGGGGTAACTTAGAGAGTTTTAGTAGAATATAGATCAGATTAAATGCTGATGGGACTAAATTTGGGACATTTCTTATTGCTTATTGCAATACATAGGATATTCATAATTTTTCTTTGACATAGACATAATCTTTATCGATATTGGATAAAGGGTTTATCCTATTTTATTCTTTTGTATGATAAAAACTCCCATTTGCGATAACCAATGAAGTTTATATGTATCCAGCAATAAAACTTAAGCAAGAGAATATACCTTTACTAATTATCATGTTAAAATTACTTTTAGTTCTTTCACATCACCCCCCCTCAATCAAAAGTGGCTACTTTTTTTATTTAATTATATGAATTTTGCAAACAGAACTTTTCTATCTCGTGTGTTTACATCTTGACACAGTTCCCCCAAGACATCTTTGCGTTCTAACCGACGACGGACAACACAAAGTTCTATTTATGTAAGCTCTTTCTATTCGTAGATTGCTTCACAGACAAGATCTGTGCCAGGTGCACAGCTGGGCGCGAGCTATTTCACACACAGAAAAAAACACTTGAATCAAACGTACTGTAGTTTGTGTTGAATCGACTACGCTCTGTTTAGGCCAGGTTTTGGCCGAGCACTCCGCCCAGCATTGCGTTGCAAGGTTAACAGCCACAGCCAGCCAGAGCCTGAAATGTTATTGCTTCTTGGACTGATGGAAAATAAGAAAAACAAACTCTCTTTGCTTGGGCTACAGGCAACTCTCTGGTCGTCGGCGGTTGAGTTGTTTCATTAATTAGCCGCAACGAGCGCTAGCCACTACTGTAATGCATTTTGCACTAGATTCCATAACGTCGACGATGTGTGTATTTACGTATAAGCACTTTAAGGTTAAGCAAAACAAGTGTTTCTATTAATGAATGTCTTTAATCGAAATATTAGTTTTGCTGAGTGATATTTTGTAGTCATGTCTACTAACTAAAACCTTCGCTATGTAAGTAGCGTAGATGGGTTTAATATAATCAAATTATCTATATGAACAAAGGAATTTTCCAAATTAATACAACCGAATATGCCTTTCTTTTGTTTTTTTTTTATTACCGCTATTAGTAAATATGGTTGAAATCACCTACGAAGGAGGGCAAGTTGTGGTTACAGTTAGGTTTCGAGACCTTAGTTGCAAACTAGTTTTACTTGCGACCAGTTTGAAACCAAAATGAAACTATTGTCCGCACACGAACGTGAAATCAGTTGATTTCATTTCGTCCCGTGGAGCGTTTGCGATGTCAAGTTCTGACGAGGAAGATGTTTTAGATTATTTGCAATATCGGAGACTTCGCAGGTATAAAAGGAAGCATTGGATCCATCCTTACATAAAGGAAAATAAAAACTCAAAGTTGTTGAAAAAAAAACTCAAGCAGAAGAACTATCCCTGAGCGGTAGAAAGTTTATGGCTTTCTATAGAATGTCCAAAGATTCTTACTTAGAATTACCAAGGCTAGTTAAAACGTTTCCACACACGGGTTCAGAAAACTATAATAACAAGCACTTCCATTCTACGGCGCTCATGGCCTGTTGCGATGCGGATGGCAAGTTCACCATGAGTGAACCCGGTTTTGCTGGACGTAATAGCGATGGAGGTATTTTCAAAATCTGTGCATTGAACTGGTGGATTACCCACGGGGGCTTTGTCATCCCTTCATCTTCTCCCTTGCAATACGATGATAGCAGGACTCCGTTTCCATACTACTTGGTAGGAGATGAAGCGTTTCCATTGACACGCCATTTATTAAGGCCCTATTCGAGCAGGGGGCCTTAAATATTTCATACAAATTTCAACTTTTCTTACCTGAAAAATTCACTTGGGTGGCCACATCTTGCCATGCTTTCTCCAATTCCTCTTTTTTTGAGTAACCAGGACGTTTATAATATTATAAAATTTCATGTTTCTCCACCTCCCCGACAAATTTTAAATTAAATTCTTGGTCCGACATAGTTCCGTATATGGTGCAACTATGCAACTAAACCAAAACGCGACCGCGGGAAACAGTTTCATGCAATCGATTTTCAACTGATTGCAGACCAGTCTCAAATCGGTCGCCTCGTGAGCGGTTCTCCACCCCTTAACATGGCCTTGGTTTCAAAACAGTTGCGTACGCAACTGGTTTGGAACTTTGGTCTCAAAACAGTTGCCCCGTGTGCGCTGGGCCTTAGGCTCACATTAAAGGCATAAAGCCCCCTGACATAACTAAGGATACAGGATATGCATCATCAGGAGGTATAAATCGGTAAGGCAGAGAAGGAGGGGTGACAGATTTCGAGGTTTTGCAGAGCCTATAGTATTATAATAGATGCTGGTAGAAATCCCAGATGTTTTTTTCTTAAGAGATGAGATTAAAGAAGACCTTTTCCTTAACCCGAAAGGATATTTTTATGAGAAGTTAATTTTTAAGCTGCCAGAAGATTTTATTCTATCAACTGGGGTACTGACAGAGTGACTTCTTTTTAACGACAAAGTGTTTTCTTTTTTAGATTAAGAATATATTTAAATTGATTTAAAAACTAATAGAGTTTCTTAAAAAACATGTACAAAGAAAAATTACAATTAATTACAATATCGAACCTATGATTAAGGTTTAATCTCGAGGCGACAAGTGCATGATGAGACAAACAGTACATTAGAGGGAGTCTTAATAAACGATCCAGAAGATATTTAGGACACTGTTGGAAGGTGGGAGGGGTATAATTGTGTCGCTAATGCTTGTATAAGTGAATAAAGTCGTTCAAAAGGTTCAGCGGAGAGAGAACAGTTATCCGCAAGGAAGAGAGAGCATTAGGGTGCTGTTATTATAAACGAGTCTTCCCGTTCGAACCCTTGGTATAAAGAAGGATAAATGGAAGCAGGTAGATCTAAAGAAAGGACGTAAAATATAGGTTTGGTCGATATTTCTGTCCCGATGACTTTGTCACTGATATTCGTTTGTTGCTGGTGGTACCAGTGACAATGGATCGATCGGAGCCAAAACGTCGTCGCCATTGGTTAGAAAGCTACTGTTAGTTTACCGCGGCTGTCATTGGCTCATTTGTCACTGTCACTGGATCTACTCTAACCGCTCGGCTCACGGCGCCGATCATCGTGCAGTGACGTCCACTGAATGGTCAGGGGGTTTTCTTTGTTGTTATTGGACAAAATGTCACCGTCACTGAATTTATAATTACTGATATTTTACCGAGGATGTCATTGGTTAATTTGTCTCTGTCACTAGCTCTAATCATTTATGTCGTGTGTGAGTAGGCGATTTGTGTCAGATTTAAGGAGTGACAGTATTGTGTGCCGTAGACGCTCTAGTTTGTTCTTAATTCCGTATGAGTTTATTTTTAAGTAGAATGGGCTTTCCGAAAAAAAAGCGGGGTGTGAGCTCCTATAACTATCCTAATTTATGCAAACAAGCGAAACAACATTTCCGTGGACTGGCCACATCCGTACCTTGCGAGCGACTATTCTTTAAGGAAGGTTACATTTTAAATGACAGAAGATCTCGGTCAAGTCTTGATAAGGTCTGGAAATCCTTTTTGTTAATACAAACGTCCAATACTGTAAATAAACTGTATTTTTTAATTAAACCCTATGTTGTGAATAAACTGTTATTTTGTAGTTTTATATAAGATTTTATAACATTTTACCTCAGTGTATATGTTCCAGTAAATTTCTAATAATAATGTCACCGTTACTGTCTTTCGTCACAAGTGTGCTATGTCTGCATGTTATTGTCACATAAAGATCTGTCTTAGGATCCCTTGTCACCAGTACTGAAGTCACTGATCCAAGCCTGGCGTTGACACTAAATCAACGATCCTTTAAAATCACTGGATCGACCATCCCTAGTAAAATAATACCCTGGAATCTCCTGGGTAGGTTCAAGTAAACTCTTGGCCTTTACTGGGATGAATCAAAGTGAATACACACCCGACGTGTGTACGTATGTAATTTATATGTTGGTTAATCGTAACTTTAGTCCCACATTTTACGACCTATAGCCGCCTTTGGTTGCAACAGTCAAAACAACTATAAATGTCAACGTCGCCTAAAACAGTTTACTGTCAACTGACGCCATGAGAAAAATTATTATTGTTTCTAATAAACATGTTTAAAGAACACTCTTATAGGTTTACTCCCTTATTTTACTTTTTAAAAGAAAAATAGGATATTACGCCGAGTAGCAAACGAAGAGTTCTCTTTGGATATTTCTTTGCAGTCCATCTATTAGTAAAGACCCTGCTTCCATGCCTAAGAGTTCAATTTATAAAATTTATTATTCCTTGTAACTCACTATAGTAACAGACTTGAGATGTGCAGGAGAGGAGTTTCCTGACTAAAGGAGGTGGGAGGCCAGGGAGCTGTCTAACGCTCACTCGCATCTAGGCTTTATGTGGCCGCACCGATCGTATAGCATCAGATAACAACACCCTCCCTGACCACTCTGAATATCACGCAGGTCATTGCGCATTGGCCGGTCGAGTCTCTTGCTATGACCCGCGACTTATATTTAGTTTAATAAGATAGCGCCTAATTTACATTAGTGGTTTTGTTTAATAAAAAGCCTCTACATTCAAATTCTAGCTTAGCCATGAAATCTCTTTTTACGCATGAAGTACCAGAATAGTAGTAAGACAAAATATGCTCGTTGACGACACAATAAATTGTAGATATCATACAGATGTCAGTGGTTGTCTTGATTCTTGTTTGTTTGCTTCAAGAGAGTTTATTTTTTTATTTGCCACATACAAGACTAGACACCTGTGATGTCTGAGAGAAATCTCTTCTCAAAGCTCGCAACATAGAAAGAATAGATATTTATCGCTCGTTAGTTGTCCTTTTATCAGACGTTTTAGGAATTATAGACGCGTCATCAATTTGTACATCAAGCGGTCTTTCTCGCTCAGTATAGTTTTTACTCGTTTTTGTCAGTAGTTGATGTTTGTAGTACTGTGTCACCATGGAAAATGAATGTATGTTTGTGTAGCCCTATATTCGAAATGAACAATAATAGCGGGAGCCTATTATCTAATGCAAACTTCAAACCGTAATTAACTTTTAATTTGTTTTTACTAATTATGATTACAAATATAAATATTTAAACAACCAATAAAGTAACAAATTTACAAAATAATTATTAAAAATCTCGTTCCTATAAAATACATAGTAATACATGAGTTTGGTAAGGAAGAACATTTTCTTAGCGAAATACAACTCAATTGAAGCGAGTAATGAACCCGTATCCGCTGGATCGTGAGTCATTTACGAGTAATACCTAGTCTAATGACCTGGTCGGTTATGCATCGTTTATCCTGTCCTGCGCTCTTGCCTTTATCGCGTGTGTGTGTGGAAATGTAAAATAAATTATGATATGCCCAAATGCGCGAAAATTTGAAAAAACAGAAGGTAGTTTGATTTATAGATTTTTTAAAATTAACTCCACGCCTTATTTCTCTGGTCCTCCGAATATCATTTTAAATATATATATATATATATATATATATATATATATATATATATATATATATTAAATATGGTGATATGTTTTCTTGTATATATAGTTAATAAATTTAATATATTTCAAACACAAGAATACTTTTAATGAATATATTTATTCAACGCTTTTCGCCGATAAAAAAATATCAGCGTCTTCAGGAAAAATAATTATCTAATAAAAATGATTTTTATTAGATAATTATTTTTCCTGAAGATGCTGATACTTTTTTATCGGCGAAAAGCTTTGAATAAATATATTCATTAAAAGTATTCTTGTGTTTGAAATATATTAAATTTATTAAATATATTTATATTAATATAAATATTAATATATAATAATATATATATATAATTATATATATATAATTATATAATTATATATATAATATATATATATATATATATATATATATATATAATTAATATATATATAATATAATATTATATATTAAATATATATATTTATAAGAATAAATATATTCATTAAAAGTATTCTTGTTTTTGAAATATTTTTAATTTATTATATATATATATTGTATTTTTTAAGATGAAATTTTTCTTGATAAAATGTATATGTATAATAAAACCACTTTCATTCAAGAATAAAACCTTTTTTTATTTTATTATATAGTTTAAGCTTTTCGCCGATTAGCAGTATCGGCATTATCAAAACTAACTTAGCACACTTCTAACTTATTCTGTTCCTACATTAAGACTACTCATATACAAATTGTACTTCGTTCAAACAAATAATTTTATTGACTTACTGTGCCTGAACAAATAGATAATATTGATTCTTATTCAATTACTCTTTCATTTCCAGAATATCATTTAATATGCTAAAGATTGTGTTGTGCTTAGATTTTGTTTACAAATCTACACTTTTTGTTAAACCTATAGTGAATGACAATTGATGATAATACAGTTGTTTTCAAATATTTATTCACTAATTAATTAAATTATTAAATTTGTGAGGTCAAGCCGGATTTGAACTGAGAATCTTTATATCCGAAGTCTAAAGCGATTTGTCACCGCGCCAATTTTCCAACTAAAAATTATATTTCTCTAAGATGTATATGAATTTTTTCCCTCATCTGGTTGTCATCGAAAACTCTATTGAACAACCTTAAACTGTTGCCATGGTTACCACACAATATCATCAATTGCGCTCTAGGGTGACTAAAATTAAAAAAATTGTTTGTTAACCTCAGTAGGAATTAATATTTTTTCTTGTTTTAGAAAACGCTAACGTTTAAACACTGTATTTCTGGATTGTGTGCATTACTATAATGAGGAGATGGAGGTAGATGAAAGTATACCACAGTAATACTAAACGTTTTCCGTCAGAAAGTTTTTATTTTTAAAATTTCCGTATTTTGTCTTGAACAGACATAAAAATTAACTAAACACGATAACAATAAAAACCAAATAGTCAATAAAATTAATTGGTATTTATTTCCCGTGTTTACATAATCGATTTTAGTAATATATATATATATATATATATATATATATATATATATATATATATACCAGCCAATGCAGGAAGTCATCAGGAATGCGAAAAAAATTATGAAAACGACCTATCTCACCCCAAAAATTAAACATGCTGGAAAACAGCAATTCCCCCTCCACAGCACAATTAAAACATTACTATTTTTTGGCTTATTTTCTTGACATATTAACTCTCAAAATGTAATTAAACTTGTTATTGACTCCCACAAATTAGAAATTTGAGGAATAATCAACTTCAACACAACACCACTAGCACCACGTTTCACCCAGTACACAAACTTTATAGAATTATTAAACTCGATTTATAATTTCTCAAATGGACGGAACAAACATTTACATGGACCTTATTCCATGCGCAAAACAGAAAAACATTGTATTCAACATTAACACACCTTTATTTTTAACTTTTGCCTAAAACCGATAGAATTTATTACGCAAGTGTAAAGCAGTGTAAAGTATAATTTTTGTAACTCCCAAATTTTTGTGACTACCAAAAATTGTAATTTTTTGGGAGTCAAAAGCCAGTTTAATTACGTTTTGAGGCATTTTGCGAGTTCATACAAAAATAATATTACGTCATAAAACCCGAAAACGTTTAATTAGTAACTTTTTAGGTGCGTCGTAAAAGAGGGGGGGGTAGCTACTTTCTGAAATTTTTAATTTTTGAGGCGGGAGCGTGAGTTTTTATAATTTTGTCGTATTTTTGATGACTTTTTGCATCACTCTGTATAATGTTTTTGCTAGAATTGGTTACGTGAGAATGGGAAATAAATACCAATTATTTTTTTGGTATCTTCAGAGTACTTCTGAAGATGGTTAGTTTGTAATCGAAATGTACATCAGGTGATAATTTATAATTTTATAGTATTGGGTTTTTCGTTTTATTTTATGGTTTACTCCAACGCTACAGTTGCTCTAGAGAACAATAAGTGAGGTAGAGTAGCGATGCATATTACGCAGAAACTTACCTGTAGCTGGTAGAAACACGGGCGGGCATAGGCCTAATCCAACTCAATGAATCCGTCCTAAATATAGACCGTCATAAAACAGGAACTAACCTTGGGGTCTAAAAATGGAAAATTTTTGGTCTTGGCTCAACAGCTCTCGTATTCGGGTCATTCACAGACAGCCCACTAAAGCGAGGAGCTGAAACTGTACACGCTCGTACCGCGGCGGTGAGACACGTCTAAAATGTGAACACTGGACGCGAATCCGTCCAACTTGACACGTTTCTAGTGTTGTATCATGTGAGTGGAGTTGTGCTTGCCCGCTCAGGAGCAATAGTTTCCAGTGGAACGTGCGGAAATCTTCGTATTTGTATAAAACGTTTTGCGAGTGCAGCATAACCGATTGCTTTGGCAATATGGAACGAGTGTGTCTGGTGTTCTACATTGTGCTATCTTGTGTCGCAAGTCTTCCGACGGAACTCCGAATTGGTAAGGGCCTAAAAGTGCACTTCTACTATTCTATACTAATTCATTAACTCCTTGCTTTGCGCCAAGCAAGAGTACACTGAAATGAAATTGTCTTCATCATTCTTTCCTTCACTGTACACATTTACCACTAACACCAAGCGTTGATGTGGTATTACCTACCGCGCTTGCAACCCTGCTTTGGCAAACAACATTAGTGTAGAAGTATAAACAACCTATGTTTCACGTAGCAAAATATTTAAAACTATGCCACGTTACGTAAATATCATTATAATAGGAAAAAACTTACAATTAATTATGTGTGTGAAATATTACATTATATTCAAGATAATCTCATGATAAAATTACAGAATTTCACAGTTACGAAAAAAAAAGTTTAATCGCCTATATATCATTAACAAAAAAACAATAATATTTATAAAATTATGACTATTTATGGCTAGGCATTTTCATCAATTTAATATATTGATATTATCAAGACCCTCATTCACAGGTCAAAAGCTGAAATAAGATTCATAACCTGACTGAAACATAAGTCGACAGAACAAACTTTAGTTTTTAGATGTTGGCTGGCAAAGAGGCTCTTGAAAACGATAATATATTAAATTGGAGATAATATTTTGACATTAGGATTATAAAAAATATTCTTGTTTATGAAATGTATGTTTATTTACAAACCTCTCTATTTCTTTCTCTCTCTCTCTCTCTCTCTCTCTCTCTCTCTCTCTTTTCTCCCAGAATATATTAGGTAGCACAACCAGAAGTTTCTCCTGGAAGGGTTAGATTTTGACATTACTCGGGGAATAGGAGCAATTTCATATCCGCAGGTAATGTTTTGGCAATTAAATGTCATTGTGACACAAAGCACAAGTTAACAAAAATTAGCGAATTCGTGTTATTTCTAAGGCATTGCAAATTCAAAGAGTGTTCAATGAATATAAACATATTCCTGGACGTATTCTAGGAACTGCACAGACAGTTCCTGAATTGATTTATGAAACTAAGGCTTGCAGATTATAACAAGGCATTAAAAGCTAACTTTAAATTTTCCCTCTCACAAATTACAAATTTATAAAGGCTACAATGCGTTTTTTAAAACTTTATCCTCTGTTACAACGGCAAGTAGTTTATTTCTGTATTAGTTCAATTCATTGTTGTGATTTATGAAATAATAAAAAGGAATGTAGGTAAACTTAAATTGTAACAGAATCATTTTAACCTTCAACATTTCTTCTAGCATATTAATAATAAAGATGAGTAAAAAGCTTAGGATTTGATATTATAAGTAATTTGAGCCAAATTTAAAATAATAAATAAATGTATAATATAGTGTATAACATAATGTATAATATAGTGTATAACATAATGTATAATATAGTGTATAACATAGTGTATAATATAGTGTATAACATAATGTATAATATAGTGTATAACATAATGTATAATATAGTGTATAACATAATGTATAATATAGTGTATAACATAATGTATAATATAGTGTATAACATAATGTATAATATAGTGTATAACATAATGTATAATATAGTGTATAACATAATGTATAATATAGTGTATAACATAATGTATAATATAGTGCATAACATAATGTATAATATAGTGTATAACATAATGTATAATATATACTAAATTAACATACACCTCTTTGTATCTCATCTATATAGGGCCTATAGGACATGTATGTAAACACAAAAAAACAAAGACCATACCAAGAGATTTTTTTCAATTTTAAAGCCGAGACCTTTGACTATTCTAGCCCATTAAGAGGGGTAAAAAAAGGAAATTATAAAAGACTGTATTAAAGTAAGAACATAAAATTCCCCATGTTTGGGAAACAATAAAGGATCGTCCTTATTCCAGGGTTGGGAGAAGGTATATATAATTCAGATAAGCTTCCCTTACCACGCCTTACTTTCACATTATGAGAACATTACTGCCTTTAAACGTGGGTAAAGGGATCGGGCTGTCTGCTACTAGCCATGCTACAAACATTTCACCCTGCTCACTTGTACTGCGGGGATTTGCATAGCAGCTACAGTCGTGACAAAAATTGCTTATAATAGGTTTTAACGCCGACAGACAAACATAAAACAAGAGGACTGGAGCATGATGGGTGCATGTAACACTGACATGTTTGTAGAAATGGGTGAGTTCGCTCGAGTATCTGAGAGGATGGGGAGGTATTACACTCCCTTCTGCACATTGTAGTGTAGACCTTTCCTTCGCCCTACTTAGCGTATCTATTCTTTTCTTAAACTTCTTCTTACAACAGGGTGAATCTGTAGCTCATCATGACCCCTTTAGTAAAGCTATTTAACACTGGACACTGTCACACGGTTCCATTATGCAATGGGGTAGGGGGTATTTCTCTACCTAAATCTTATCTATATAAACAAATCTTTCTTACCTTTATGAGAAATTTTAATCATACATCACCATGATTAAAACCATGATTTATTGTCTTAAAAATCACCAAAAGATACAAATAAAATGATATGAAAGTGTACCTACCTATTATATGTACGCCTTCGTAAAGGGACATAATAGTTTCCTAGTACTTAAAGTAGAAGGTGGGCTA
>JBAIZL010000004.1:258907272-259037272 GCA_036971475.1 Prosapia bicincta | reverse complement strand
CGCTATTATTAAATAGACGTCTCTAGATGTACAACACAAACAATATAAGTTTAAATCTATTTATTGTAGGTTAGTAAGGGGCAGTAAGAAAATTTAGAAGCAACAGCCGTTTTCAAATGATTTTTAAAATACCCTTAACTCTGTTAAAAATGCATTTAGAGCTGCGCTCAGATTTTTTAAAAAAAAATGCTGTTATAAATATTTAGATGGAATATAAAACCGATGTTGCCGCCTTTCAATGTGGTCGACTTTCTGGGGGTGGGAGGTAAAGGGGAGGGGTAACGGGGTGGTAAGCTGTTTAAAGATCCGTCTGTAAATCGGTAATGATAATGGATAGAAGCTTGCAAAAACACTAAAAGACCCGAAAATGGATTCTTGAAATAGGGTTCTTGCTAAACATACTGTAACTTTGTACTTTTTCAGTAATTACAATGCTTCTACCAAACTTGATATTTTTCCCAATTATCCTCCAAATTGAATGAGTAATGATTAACTAAGTAGAAAACCTCATAAATTCATCGTACATTAGTGATGCGGACGGTTTGGAGCGGGCGCTGCATTCACGTCGAGGTATGCCTGGTTTTACTTTGTAAACAATTAGTGTCTCGCGGATGGTTCTATGGATCGGACGTGTTTTGTAAGACTGTTGTATGATAAATCATTAATACTTAACTAAGTTTATTTAATAAACTGCCCATTATGAAACTTTTAACAGAGTGAATGGGAAAAGAAATTGCCAGGAATTATCAAATCATATGCACGTGAAGATGTCTTCAATGCCGATGAAACGGGACTGCTTTTCCGTGGTTTACCCGGAAAAATGATGTGTTTTAAAAACGAAACGTGTGTTAGGGGGGGAGGGGAGGTGTTCAAAAGAACGGCTAACTGCTGTACAGTCCAACCGCTCATCAATATTTTAAAATATTATGGGCTAGGCTCTACAGTAATTCACAAATTAAATAACACACAGTACTGTATTACTGTATTGTTTCAGTGTTTTTTAAATTTAGAATTTATGTTTAATAACAGTGCAGTACAGTAATTATTGTACTGTATACTATATTTATAAAAATGTAGCCTACATTATTAATTAAATACTGTATGTTAGTATTAGTGTTAAATACATTAATATATTATTATTAGTTAAATACTGTGGCCTATTATGTAATGGATTAGAAATAAGTGTGTAGTGAATTAATATTGTAATCTTGTTTAAAATTCGGCTTCTCCTTACCACCCCTCCACTAAGCGGACACCTCTCATGGGCGGACAAAATATCGAGAATCATTTGTGTCCGTTTAAAAGAGGTTTCGCTGTACTTTGATTAATCAATGAAAATAGTTCAAACTGTTTTGTTAAAAATATAAAGTATTTAAAAATTTGTCTTGGAGTTTTTTTGTAATTTGTTGGAAATATTATAAAACCGACTTGTTGCTTTGTGATTCGGATTGTAGAGCTACATCAACAAAGCTCTACCTCTAAAAGACCCAGTAAACATTTTAGTACAGATACCAATGACCAACCCCCCTACCCCTCCCCAAGATTATCGACCACATTGGAAGGTGGCAACATGGGTATCCTAATTCACCTAAGCGGTTATAGCAATTAAAATAAAACCTGTGTGCAGCTTAAAGTGTATCCTTAGCTCTCGGCCCATAGGGCCGTTATGCCAGTGTCAAAGTATTTATTAGCCCAAGCTTTACTTAGTGGGCGAGGGCTGAAACGGCGGGAAGTTTATATTGGGATTTTATAACTGTGGTATGGTGGACTGTAAAAATAATGAGTGAAATAAACGTGGAGTGGGCGCTGGCAATTTAAGTGTCTGCAGGCGCCATATTTCCAAATGCTGCCTTGTTTACACACAAATACGTTTTTCTAAAATATCTCGACTTCGCCACTACAAATCGGGCTACATAAATCCACTCTCACACCTACCATAAGAGGTTAATATGACACCAACAGGTCCATTAGTCAGACCAACTCATGCACTAATGTTTTAATAGGTTAGGATAACCTTATAAAATTAACTAGAAAAACTAATGCAGAACGACCTTGTTAAAGGTTGTTGACATGGCATTCCTTATTCTTATATCTGCGTCTAATCACTTCTTCTTAAGTTTCATTTGGTATATTGAGAAAGAATGGGTTTTGTAATAAACCAAGAATGAACAGGATTTTGAACCACGTAAATGTTTGTTGTTGATATACAACTAGACTATATCAAAGATATATAATAGAATCTATTTGAATAGACTTCAAATAAATACCATATAGGCTACTTTCACCGCATTACACACACACACACACACACACACACACACACACACACAAACAAATGTTTGTTTGTGTGTGTGTGTGTGTGTGTGTGTGTATGTGTGTGTGTGTGTGTGTGTGTCTCTGTGTGTGTGTGTGTGTGTGTGTGTGTGTGTGTGTGTGTGTGTGTGTGTGTGTGTGTGTGTGTGTGTGTGTGTGTGTGTGTGTGTGTGTGTATGTGTGTGTGTGTGTGTGTACGTGCGTATTTGTGTGTGTGATTGTGTATGTGTATTAATATGTAATTTTTGTTATATATTATGTACAGTTTTGCCTTATTTACAAAACTGGAGATAATGTAATTGAGTAAATGAATATCGTGTGCACAGTGTGTCAGCTAATGTCCCAGGGTCTCCTGGGTCTCATTGGGCCTCAGTCTACCGATACCACAGACCACGTACAGTCTATCTGCGACACAATGGAGATACCGCATTTGGAGTACAGATGGAACACCAGACAACGCAGAGGATCCTGCTCAATAAACCTGTTTCCTTACCCGCCCGTTTTAGCAAAGGTTAGTTAGGTAGTGGTTTCGTTTTATATTTGTCCTAAGTATATGTTTTAATATTTACTCTTAAAATGCTTATTATTATTAATGACATTTAATAATTACAGCTTTTAAAGGTACAAGAGGTTAAAGGTTATAGTAACTGCAATAACGTATATTGTTGTAAATATCCACATTTACGTTCTTTTAACTATGTTGTTCTAAAGTTCACTTGACTACAGTCAGTAGAATGAAGTGGTAACAGTAAATATTAATTCTCTTAGATTTACTGAATACATTTATTATGTGTTTATTAAATAAATTTAGAACATTTTTATATACTGGAGTTGGATAAGCAGTTGCTAAGATTACGTTTACAGCAAAATTGTTTTAAAATCCTGCTTATACATATTATACTGAAAATATTGATTTGAAAATTTATCTTTGTAATATTTTCACTTGCTTTACTGGGTTTAAGAGGAACAGTTACAGTAAAAATACAGTAAAATACAGTAAATAAAGAAATAGTTTGTAACTAAGTGAAGAAACTTGAGTATTTTTATTGTTGAGTTGTTTCATTGAGGAGTAGCGATGAGATTTCGTCAATGAAATTAGCTTCGTCAAGATAGCAGTAAAAAAATCAGATTTTCCATCCAATATAAAATAACTTTTTGATATTTTAATTGGTAACAACAAAATTACTGCATCAAATAAAAAAAAAAATCAAAACTTTAACCTCAGAGAAAATGTATGACCTACACACAAAAACCCTTCCTATATCATTTACATCACGTAAACACATTCACCCAAACAAAATTGTTAGTTATATTCTGACTATACAAAATCAATATCCGTATTACAATGTTTCATAAATACATTTTAAAGTTTTTCCAGAAACATATTTGTTTGATAATCAGGTTCTCTGCATTCAAGGGATCATGATTTAGAGGCAATCAGGTGTTTTTAGAGCCATTCTAAACATTTTTAATATTAAATCTGTGATTTATAGAAGACATTTATAAATGTAAATAGCAAGAGTAACTCTTTGATAGTAACAACGTGGACACAGTAACAGGAACATGGCCATAACTGCACAACATGTAAGTAATTTTGGGCTTATTTGATTCCTCCTTCATCTTGAGCTACTAGTTTACACTTAGACGTATATTAATATGTCACTTGCTTATAGTAGCACAAACGTTTTTTTTAAAGAAGATGGCTGTTTCAGGAGATCACCTCCTGTAATGAGGATGATCCCAAAATACATCTCCCACAACAGCGAAATTCATTGAACAAAAAATGTTAGTGATACTATAGTCAACCGCTACATAATAATTTTCTTCATTTTTAAGTAATAACAGAGAATAACTATTAATGCCTCTGAAGAACTGCGCATATAAATAGAATAAACTTCTGGTAAAGGAGGGTATGTGCAGGGTAGAGGTGTTTACCCCATTGTAAGAAGAAGGTTATGACAAGATAAGAAGGACTGCAAAAATAAATATAATAAATCTTGTGGTAAAGGAGGGAATTTGCAGGGTTGAGGCGTCTATGTGTTACACACCACTACAAGATAAACATTTTGGAAGGGTAGGTGGAAGAACTAAGGAAGAGGCATTATGATCCCCTGATACTGGAATTAGTGGAATAGTATGGAATCTGTGGGCAGGATTCCAACAACTATTAAGAAGAGACAAGGCTTACTGCTACCTGAGAGTCACATAACTTTTTTATACAAAAAGGATTCAAAACAGTATGAAGTAATATATTTTGATTCCATCATTATACTTATTTCTTGGACATATGTTTATATAGAACACTTGCCTACAGTAGCCATGTGTTTATTGAGGTTAGGTGTTTTTGGAAATGTACCCCATTATTAACTCACCTGTTGTTGGGGTGTTGTTAGGGTCAGATAAGGATATTAGGGGATTTTTGAGGGACTTTTTGGATTATGATTCAAACAAAACTCTGTGTGAAAATGTGTAGTGTTTAAATATGAACTAGTCATACAAATCTTTTTAAAGGAGACATTGTAAAAATTATAATTCTGTAAGACATTTTTGCACACTGTAAGACTCTGTGATACACACAGTAAGAGTTAATTTGACTTAATTGATGTAAATATATTTTGTTTTTAATGGAATAACAATATATTTGAAATCATGAAATTAATATTTCAACAGGTGTATGCAGACATAGTAAAAGAATGGAAATGGACAACTTTTACCGCAATATATGATAATGATGATGGTTTATTGAGACTTAAAGCACTGTTAAAACTGTTTACAAGTAAAAATTTTAAAATAACAGTCAGACAGTTAGACGAAGACAATGATCACAGGTAGTATTTTAATAATTGTTTAAACGTTTACTTATTAAAATAAAGTATGAAGTTAATCACTATTGCTTAAATAGAACATTTGTACTGAAAAATATAAATCATTTTCACAAAAATGTTAAAATTAAACACTATTTGTAATTTTGATTTATTCATACTTTATGACAATATCACTAAACTCTATTCAGTCATAAGTCCTAGTCTAAGTATCAAAGGGGCAAACTGCAAATTTCAAATGTCCCGGGCTGGAAGTAACTGGAATGAGTGTAAAAATTAATAAAGGAAATAAAAAGTAAAAAACAAACTCAATTTTTTTAGAAATTCTGAACTCTTGACTAGTATAAGAATTAGTAAATCTATGAAATAGAATTTGTTTCATTTTGTAATTAAAAAATTTGAAAACCAGTTATTTTTGCCAATGATTGTTATTTATGATTGCTAACTCTTGTTTTCCAGGTGCATCCAAATAAATAAATTTTTTAAAAGTATTAATAGGCCATTCAACCCAAAAGTAGTTGCTGTATAAGATTTTTTTAAACGTTTTTAATAAATTTATTACTAGTACATGTCTTTAGCCTTATGATGTACAGGAGTGGTTTTGCCAGAGCTTTTTACTTTCAGAAACAATATGGTAAATTTTAAACATTTTGATATCTTTATTAATTTAGTAGTAAATGGTTTTTATTTATTACTATGAGTCAGACTTTCTGTTACATAGTAACTAATGGCATCTCCTCCAACTCATCTGACCATTTATTCCTGTCAACTCCCAAGAATAACCCTCTTGTATGGTACAAGTATTTTCCCACAAGTATGTTATTTTCAGGGAGCTAATGTTTTCTTACTTTCTCTTATTCCTTTGAAAACATTCATGCTCAGTTCTGAAATACTGTTCAATTTTACAGACATCATGACTAATAATTTCCAAGACTATTTTTATTTATGTGTGATTTATTTATCCGTTTTACGAGTTCTAGTTCTTTATACTTTTCAACAATTAATCAACTCAGAATGATTGTTGAGATATTTGTGAAACCCAATGTGCCTAGAAAATTCTGTTTTTGCAACCAGTGTGCACAAAACTCGGATAATGAATAAGGAAACTCAACAATTTTGTGGTAGTTGAAACGAAGTAGTAAATATATAGCTGATTTATAGTGATGTAATGTGAGAGAATCAGCTTTATATTTTATTATCTTGTTTTAGTGTGAATTACTAGAAATATTTCCTCTTGTGAGACATTCAGAAAATTAAATTTAAGTAAATCATATTCATAGGGCAAATATTCCTAAATTAATTTGAATTATTTATAATCATCAATATTATTGTATATTTTTAAATTTATAATTATAAATATTATAATTAACCTTAATACTTTTAAGGGAAAGTCTCACTTGTGACCAATTAGTAACCTTTAGTCTAACAAGTCGTGACAGGTTAAGGACCAGAATATTTCAAATGTTGAAACAGTTTTGAGAAACTAATGACTCTTCGTATGATTTTCTAATTTTGTTTCTTTCGGTTCAACTTGTACTTAATTTATTTTAAAATATTATTGAATTCGATGCTCATTCCAAATCTTATTTAATCATGTTTCTAAGGTTCTCTGCTTACATATCCTGCCAGTCACTGCCTAAATCTCTGAGCCTTACCTGTTTCTACTCTGTGTTCAGACAATAAGCAAGCCCTTGATTGCTAAATACATTTTCAGAGTATATAAAATTATTATTTCAACTTGTTAGGCATATATTCCTAAAAATGAGAGACAATGGTGAAAGAAACATAGTCCTTGACTGTTCTGCCAAAAAACTACCAGATGTTCTCTTGCAAGCTCAACAAGTGGGAATTATGGGCAGTGAGTTCTCTTACATCTTGACAACATTAGTAAGTATAGGATAATATTTTATAAAGTGTTTAACATTTTTAGTAATTTTTAAAACTATATGAGTACTTTTTACTTAAACTTGTGAGGTTTGCCCAATTTTATTATAAATTATTTTCATTTACGAAGTATAAAGTCTTTATTTTTAAGTATGTTTAGTATAACCAATTAAAATTAAAAATTACTGGTCATTGGATGGTTTTGTACATAACTGATTTTTGAAATTATTGATATAGTTATCTTCACTTCTGTTAGGAATATTTATACACACTTAAAAACATTTGAGGTTTTGGGTTATTCGAAAACGTCTCAACAAAGATCAATATTGTAATGCTTGGAAAGGCAGAAAAATTTACTCAAATGTACAACTGATATATTGTTATAAACAAGTAGATGATAAAATATTCCGCACCATCATCTCAGCTTATCTTTAGATTTTGCAGGAGTGCATAGTAATATTCCTTTACATGTATAACACAATCATCAGGCTATCAGTTATCATCAGTTATCTACTCTTCTTATTAGTACAAACATCCAGCCATTAAATTCTTCTTACATCATCATCTGTCTGCATTAAAAATAAGGTTACTGCAAATGGTGAAAGATTTTATTCAATGTAAGGGCATTAATTCTTTTAAAATGTATAAAATATAGGCTATATCTTAAAGGCATTTTATTATGAAATTGTTCTTCTAGAAATGCAATATCATCAGTATATATTACGTACCAAGTGTTGATGGTATTTCCTGATGATGTTAACTGGAGTCACATTTTTTTAATTTCAAAACTATGAAAAAATAAGTATTTTACAAAATTTGTACTTATAAACTTGGGAGTTCTCTTTAACTTTACAAATACATGTTATATACATTCATATTTAGATATTTGCATTAGGAATTTACCTTTCTATGCTTGAGAAGGTTTATAAAATATTCACTGACATAGACTTTGCTAATCCTTTTATTGTAGAACATTACACAGTGTTTTCTAAACCTTCTTCCTTCACCTCCCATTGGGAACTTAAATGGTTGTTGCTCTGTAATGTGTACCAGAGGTAGATTTCTTCTGCTTGAAGTGATTAAAAAGTTTCTAATTATAATATGGCTGATCATTATGGGCATAATTGTATGGTATTTATTTTTACAGAATTGATTATAATATGAAAACAAGGGTTTTTATACAGGCATATTGTTTCACATCATGTAAGTAATATTTACATCAAGAATTTGATCAACGCCGCTTATATATTGACTGTATATAATTACTTGTATATTTGATTATAAAGGCTGCACTACTCAATGTCTTGTATTGGTAGTTACAATTTAATTATGTGTTAATTTCACTAATGGTCACATGAGTAACATCATGAGAAGTACTAGGTCCTTTATTGCTTGTTATTAAATCTATCTATTTATACACCGATAAAGTTACTAAAAACGAATAATAAAACTAATGAGTTCGTACTATCAAAATAATGAACGATGTGATCAATAACTAATGAATGCATTATAAGGCAGGAAAAATGACTGTAAGTGAATGACGCCACTCAGCATCATCAGCATATATACAGCATATACTTAGGCTCAGCATATATACAGCATATACTTAGGCTCAGCATATATACAGCATATACTTAGGCTCAGCATATATACAGCATATACTTAGGCTCAGCATATATACAGCATATACTTAGGCTCAGCATATATACAGCATATACTTAGGCTCAGCATATATACAGCATATACTTTGGCTCAGTATGACTGTATGTGTTATTGTTATACTTATGTTGAACTGTACTTTCAGATTCCTATAAAATAAAGTACACAACATTGAAGGTTAAATGTTTAAAAGTTGCTGCTTCTATTAGGCTAATCCCACTGTTAAGTAGCAGAACATGAAAATAATTTATGACTATGGCTACAACTAAGACTCTCATCTTTGCGCCTTCATTCAGACTGTGACTCAACATTGTACACTCAACCAAACATAACAAATTAAATCCCAATATACTGTAATATCAAGAAATTATAATGCTCTTTATAAAAACATCGACTTTTCAGAGCCTTGGAACAAAAACCAATGTATTTTGCTAATAATTATTAAAGTTTTAATCAATAAAAGCATTTCATTCTCTTAACTAATTATTCACTGTTTAAACTTTATAATTAATAGCTTGCTAAACTAAAAATTTAAATTTCTATAACTAAACATATAGGTTTGACAATTTGATAATTATGGAGTTCAAATGTAAAAGTTTTGCACAACAAAATCTACAAATTACTCACTGTTAACATTAAGTGCCTTATGTTGCAACATGAATCTTTTGCTTTAGGGCTTTATCTTTTGTTCACAGGATATTCATTCAATAGATCTGGAACCATTCAAATATGCAGGAACAAACATAACGGGAGTGAGGCTTGTAGATCCAGAAAACGAAAGCGTGCTGAATTTTGTTGACGGTTGGATGCGGTATTCAAGGATAAACTCACATTTAAATCTGCCTTCGCTAACACCAAATCATGTTAACGTGAGTAATATAAGAGGGTATATTAACAGATGTTTACATAATCAACTTTTGCGTACATATACGTATAATGTAAGTATTTAGTGCAAGGAGTTTTAGCCTTGGGTAGTAGAGCTCCAGTAGTTTTCATACTCCATAACTAATAAATGATAGCAAACTGGCAAAATGATGATCACAAAGCTCTTCCTCATCAAACAAATTGGCAACTCATAGACATTCTATGCTTGCTTTAATGTTATGTGGCGTTATCTTTAAACTATCAGAGTTTATCTACAATGTGTTTATTAATACACCCTCCCTTTACATGATGAAGTCATTTTCCCGGATCTGTTATGATCATGTTAATGGTTTTGATCATGAGTATTGTTCTATATCTGCCTGTTATATTTGATTCAACTATTTACAGTAACTAAAGTGGGAAAACCAGGTCGCACTTTTATTAAAATTTATTTCGCCATGCCTTTATAATTTTGTTGCATGCACTCCGGGTTGAGTGGGTATTATCTCTCCCACTAGAAACCCCCCAGAATTTAATAAATACAAGCTTCTGCTTTCTCCTATTTTTATCCGCTAAAACATGTTTTCTAGGTATTTATATTTTTAAATTTTCTGTAATGAGCATTGAGATATCAATTCAAACAACCTCTTACCACAAATTCAAACAATTTTTATTTTAACCTAAGGTTAAAATAAAAGTTAAAATAAAAATTGTTTGAATTTGTGGTAAGAGGTTGTTTTAATTAATATAAACATTTACGCCACAGTTGCTTCAAGTTGTTATTGAGATATCAGATGTAACAAGAAAAAACATTTTTGAAAAAACATAAGGGAATTTATCTTTAATGTATCATATATTTTATGAAATATTCATCAATATTAAATTACAAAAAAACAACTTAATATTTTAATATATAGAATTATAACTTTAATTTTGTAGTGTTACTTTAGTAGTACAACTATCCAACAATAGACCATTACACTGCAGGGCACTACTGGAATGGCACATTATCCAGTGGAACTGAACAATAGAGCAGCATCCAATCCTAAAGTACAAAGTAAACCTAATAGAAATAAGTCTTATGTATTAACATTCTTGACATAGAAACTAAGTTCAGAGATGAATCAAGAAGTATTTAACTTTAAACACACTAGTTACCACAAACCTAGACCAACCACAAAACTTGATAGCTTCACAAAGATTCTATAACTCTATGATAGTATTCTTTGCTAAAATTTTAAACTAGGGCACCAAAAATTAAACTTTGTAATACAATATTGTGAATTTAAAAAAGATTTTTCAAGAGTATAAGGAAATAAATTTAATAAATTTTGTATTACTATTACAATGAAAAGAGGAGCTATTGTCAGCATTTCCTCTTTCTGTTGCTACAGTAGAACACAGATCCTCTACATTGTGGAAAATGTAAATGTGGACGACTTCAAGAATGGTGGCTGGTTCGATTAACTGGTCTTGCTGCAATTAATGTCCCTTACAATATTAACATAAACATTTATCGGATCAGTAATTTATTTCCCAAATCTATTTCTAATAAGATGAATGGATTAGGTTTTGTATTGCAATTTGAATCTTCATAACTCTATTATTGGATTTTGTATAAATTTATTTTTAAACTATAAATTGTTATTCTCATGTAAGTATTTTTAAATAACACAAATATACATAAGTAAAAGATACACCCTCAAGTAGCTTTCCTACTAGAACAATTTTTTATTTCGTGCCCACCTTCAAGAAAATTCTAGATTCACCACTTATCTGTACAGAAATGTCAAAAACAATCTTTAATTGAATAATCTGATAGATTGTGGTAGTTAGTAAAACTGATGTAATGTGAAGATGAAATTAATCATTTAATACAAAGCCAGATTATGTTAAGGCACTTAATCTTAACCAACGGTGGGAGTCTTTCAAAATTATATGTCTGTAAGCTCTAAAGTACTCTGTAAATTGTAAAATAATGAGCTGGCATTTATTAAAACTAACATATTGAAAAAAGTATTATTTTTCAGCAGCAAATAATGTAGGAATTTTTACAATACAGTTTTCTAAGAAAATCATCACTATTAGCACAGAATAGATTGATAACACGTGCAAAATATTCATTGATATGAATTATGTAATATAATTAATTTCATTGCAATAGTTCAGTTAAACATTTCATTTATTCAGAAAGCAATAAATTTGTTATAACAAATAAAATTCAATCCATAGCATAAAGACTTTTACTTGAAGGAAAAATTATGTCATCTGATTATTATTTGTTTTACTACATCTGTATTAGATTTCCTTTCCTACAATACTGTATTTTGTATTATTATATAAATACGATTATGATATTATATTAATCTGGTAATTAAAAATTGCTAAAATGTGTATAATCCTAAGGTATAGTCAGGGTAAGTATAAGCAGATAGTAGTGCTGTATGTATTTTCTTTTATTACGCTTAATATTTATAGTAATAAAAAACACACAATAGCAATAACTACACTATTTATATATTAGATATTATAAACTGTGTCAAATAAATGTGTTTCTTACATAAAAGTCTTATAATTCTGATCCAGGTAGAGATGGCTTTACTACATGATGCAGTTCTCCTGTTTGCCAAGTCTCTCTACTACCTGGATAACAGCACTGAGATACAAGTTAAGAACCTTAGTTGTGACACAAACTCAAACTGGGAGCATGGTTACAGTCTTATAAACTACATGAAAATGGTTAGTTACATTAAAATCTATGTTTAAGGTCCTTGTGTATAGGTATTAAAATATTTCTTGCCATTAATCTTTTTGAACTCAAATTTATAGAAGTGAATTGTTGTAATTCACCGATTAAACTATAATTAATTAATACGTAGCTAAGTGAATACTTGAGAGCTTACTTGTTGATGCGTTTTGTAACAATAATTTCTTTTAAGAAGCTAAGCCTCTACTACTTTAAAAATTTAGGTTTTGTTTGTCGCGTTTTTGTATAACTGATTTAAGAGTTGAATGTTTATTATTTGTGTTGGGTTTATTGTTTAAATGTTTATGATAGGCATTCTGTTTAATGTCTTGTCTAATCTATTGATGGTGTGTGGGTTCTGTGTTTTGAATTGCTGTTTTTGTGTCCAAAGGGATTTTTGACATTTGTTTGTGGTTGTAGTTTTTTGGGTGTAGGTTGTATTTTAGTCCTTAGTTTAATAATATTACTTCGTTTGTATTAAATTTGATGTTTGTGGTGTTGACTGTGGGCAGGGGAAATTGGTAGTTGGAGTAGAGAGGGATATTTTTTTATGTTGAGAGGTTGTGCAGTTTTAGTTTTTGCTTGTTTCTAATAATTTGTTTTTGTTTGTGTTACAGTCGTTAGTGTATTGAATTATGTCTTCGAGTTCGGCATGGTATAGTATTGTTGTGAGAGTTTGGTGTAGTTTGTATAAGCTCTAATTAAGTTTGTCTTTTTTAGCAAATAATTGTTTCATGGCTTAGCTTCGTAATAGAAACGATTGTTTTGAAATGTGTCAGCTAGTAAGCTCTTAAATATTCACTTAGCTAGGTATTAATTTACTACAGTAAATATATAGAGTTTAATTATTTTGTACTTATTGTAAGCTGTACAATAAAAGGCTTTTCTCAAAGTAATTGACGATAACTTTTGGGCTATGTATATAAAAACAATAACCATTAAATTGTCTTGTGGCTTTTGTTATCGATGACAAACATCTGAAGGTTAATGTCTGATATTAGTAAAGTAACTACTTGTAGAACTATAATTAATGTAAATTTATAAAATAACTACTGACATATAAAATTTTTGAGCACTCTAAGTAACTTTCATCAGTTTTTTGTTAAAACTTTAAAATGTGCTATTATAGAATCAAACATGCCAACTTTCCATAGTTAAAAATTACCTTCTCAAAGATCTATATGAAGAACCTTTATTGTATAACCTTAAATTGTTGTCATGGTACCACAAAATATAAATAATGCTTTAGAATTTAAAATGAATGAAAAGAACAAAATAAACAAACAAACTGGATTAGCAAGTTAGAACCTTGCTTCAAAAACAGACAAAGCGAAATGAAATCGAAAAGAAATTACAAAACAATGCAAGCAACAATAAAAAAGAAATTGTATAAATATTTACAAATAAAAATAATAGTCCAACACCATACATAGAAAGGAAAATGGAGAATTGCAACGAAATTTGCTTTCTATTTTGCTACTCAATATTAGGATTCTGTCATATGTATGTACATATTTATATTAATTGTAATTATAAAATAAAAAGAAACTAAAATAAAAGTTTTCTTTGTTGAATTATGTAGGAATTGACTTGGAAAAAAATGTATATTACTTGTTTTAATTGAAAATAAAATAAAATAAAACACAATTTCTCTTAAAAGCAAGAAGGTTTTTAGATCTTTGCAAAGAAATTTTATTAATAAAATCATTCTCGAATTTTGTAGTCCATTACGTTCGGTGAATTTTAATCACTTAAACAATAGTTGATGACTATCCGAACTTTATTGATGTCGGGTCAAGGGGTGACGGTTATAAATGCAGGTTTTCAATAGTGTCAAAGAGTAAGTGTGATTTGTATTCTGTTTGCTTGTTTATTATGTTTGTACTTTGTGTTTTTGTGTGTCTGTAAATTTCATATTGTTCTAGTGTGTTGAGATGTAGTACTTTTTGTTGATGTGTAGGATATCTAGGTATGGTAAATGTCTGTGTATTTGTGTTCTGCTTCTTTTATGTGATTGTAAAATGTTGGATTGGTGTTCTGTTTTTTTCCTTGCCTCTTTGGTTAAAGCTGCGACCTGTTTTTCCAATGTAGAATTTGTTACATTTGTCGCAGTTTAGTTTGTATACACCTAGTGCTTCTAGCTTATCTTTGTTGTTGGTTTAGTGTTGTATTTTGTATTGTAACTTGTTATTAGTTTTGTATGCTATTTTGTATCCTGTTTTTTTAAATTTGCGGACTATTTTGTTTGTTGTTTTTTTTTTTAAATATGGTAATGTGATGTATTTGTTTTTCCTGTCTGTAGTGTTAATTTTAGTGTTTTTTTTGTATTTTGTACCATAGCTTGTCTATTATTGTGGCGGTGTATCCATTAGTGTATGCTGAATATTTAATTGTGTCTAGTTCTTTGTTAATGTTTTCTGTGGTCATTGGAATTTCTTTAAGTCTGTGGAGTATGGATCTGAAGGCAGCATGTTTGTGTTGGATAGGGTGGTTTGAGGTGTTGTGGATAAGTGTGTCTGTTGTTATGGGTTTCCTGTAAAGGTTGAAGCTGGGTTTGTGTGTGTGTCTTTTTGTTATGGTTAGGTTGAGGTATTTTAGGGATTGGTTGGTTTCAACTTCTGAAGTGAAGTGGAGTCTTTGGTGTATTTTATTAGTGTAGGTGAGGAGTTTTTCCCATTTTTGGGAGTTGCCTCTGTATAGTGTTATGATATCATCGACGTATCTGTGCCAGTAAATGATTTTGTATGCCCGTGTATTGTTTGTGAGTATCTTGGAGTTTTCTATGTGTTGTAGAAAAATTTGGCTTAGGACACTACTGATAGGACTTCCCATGGGTAGGCCATCTGGTTGTGAATAGAAGTTTGAGTTGTGGGGAAATAGTTTTGTTTGGTGATGGTTTGGAGGATGCTTATGATTTCGGTAACGTGGGTTTTAGGTATGTTATTTTGTATTAATTGGGTTTCTAGGATGTTGAGTGTTTTGGATATGGGTATGTTGGTATACATATTTGTTATGTCGAGTGATAGTAGTGTTGAATTGTGTGGTATGTTTATGTCTTTTACTTATTAATGAGGTTTGTTCTGTTTTTTATGTGCGTTTCTATATCCAAGTTTATGAATTAATTGTCTGATTATTTTGTCCATGTATTTTGCTAGTTTATGTGCAGGGGCATTCTGGTAGTTGATGATGGCTCAGATGAGGACATTGGGTTTGTGAATTTTAGTGAGAAGGCAGATTTTGGTGCTTTATAGTGGATTTGTTTTAGGTGGTATTTTATTGTTTTTGCTGATAATGTATTCAGTCAGATAAAGTTCAGATAGTCATAAACTATTGTTTAAGTGATTAAATAAAATCATGTTGAAAATACAATATTAAGTTGTATGTTTCTTTAAATTTTATATTTAAGAAATATTATTATAGAAACAAAAGGAAAATATTTATTTATCATATCCTATACGCTAATTATGTGTATAAAACAATTAAACCTGATGTGATTCTAACATTTAAATTAACCAATCATACATTCAAAAGTTCCATATACTGTGAAGTGCCTCTATGAGATACTCAAGGGCAAAAATATAACCATGAAATTCTGTAGAACTACAAAACATAACATACAAATACAATTGAATGATATTAGAAGCTAGAAAACACCTACAAAAAGAGTTTATCATAATCAATCTAACGAACCTCTACCTCCTTTCTAGGTAAAAATTAAAAAGGAATTAAGTTAGTTTTGCAGAAAATGACTTTCAATGATTATAAGCTACCATCAGGAATGTGTTTCTTTTTAAAAAAAAGCTCAAAACCCACATGTACAAACAAACATGCAAAATGTAGTAAATTGTTAGAGATAGTTAAAGGTGTTAAGAAATTATAGAGTAATGGAAAATATTTGAAGCCAAACAAAGATAACAAACTGAATTGACTTGGTCATCCAATACATCAAAACAATTACTAACAATCTAATCAGATTTAAAAAGAAAAAGATTATATTTATTGATTCCATGACCATGTGAGCTACTAATTTTCACTAAAAACATTTAATTCCAAATACTACATTCCAACTGGCCTATAGTATCACTTACTTATATTTGTTGAGGATGGCTGTTTTGGAAGATGTGTCCCATTGCCAACCCAGACTGTAACTCATTGATACATCTCCCAAAACGGCCGTCCTCAACAAGTATAAGTATGTGCTTCTATAGGCAAGTTGTAACATATTTGCAAGTGTTTTTAGTAGAAACACTAATTGTTTACATGTTTTTCAGAGTGAACTAAATGGTATGACAGGATTGGTGAAATTTGACCATGCTGGATTTCGAAGTAATTTTGCTCTTGACATTGTGGAGTTGTCTTTTAACAATGGATTGATTAAAAAAGGAACTTGGAACTCTACTGAGGGTCTAAAATTAACGCATTTCTCACAAAATTACTTTCCAAACTTAGAAGGTGAGACTTTGCAAAACAAGACTTTTGTCGTCATGATTGCCTTGGTTAGTATCCCTCTTGTTAAACTTAATACTGAATTATTTTTAAAATAAAATAGCTTCTGACATGTTTTTACAATTGCATTGGGCACATTAGGAAGGCTTTTGTTATATTTACAGATTTTAGCCTAATGTAAGTTTTTTGGAAAGATGTGATTTCCTGTGGATTGCGTAAGACTCCAACCTTCTTCCTACTATCAAATGTTCACAACCAATTTAATTACAAATGAGGTTTTCTTCAACGATTTAATTTAAGTTTGTCCAACCCTAATCCCATAAGTGTTTGTTGCTTGCTTTTCATACCATCTATGTGAGAGGCAATCGATCCACCAATTTGCCTAAAGAAAATCTTTACGATAAACCTTTAAGGCTTTATCACGACAAAAGGTAAGAGGGTAAGAAAGGTAAGAGGTTGTAAGATGAAAACGTTTCCTCCAAGTGTAAGTTAACAATTGAACAACCTTTAGTTAACAAAAAGTCTGGTTGCAAGTAATAGCAAAAGTGTAATAAGTAAGTAACAACCAGCTAGTCATGAACAGCAACAAGATTTTGATATTTATGAAAAACATATTTATATTATTAGGCAGGGATATGCTTATAACACTATCTGGAATCCAACTTGAGAATCTTGCTATTGAATTTGTTTAGGTGTGCAACTGCTCTACCTTGCAACACCCAGTAGAGGGACATTAAACTGCTATACCTAGGAATATCCTTTACAGGAACATTATACTGAGAGACAAGTGTATGAGTAGATTTGGCAACATACTTTGACAAATCTCAATCATACCCTTATACTATATACTATCTACATTTACTGTAAACTAAGCAGTTTCAATGAACAATATTTACATTTAGTAATAAACTGTACACCAGAAATATAAATCCATAACTTTCTTACTTGATCATAGATATTACATCTGTTAATTCAGAACATAATTTTTATCGTATGTAAAGCAGAATTTATTTTATGCTGTTTTTTGGAATGTAGGTACGGTATTCTGCTGATAATAACTACTGATACTAATTCTAAATTTAGTTTGATGCTTGTTAGAAAGTAATCTTCATATACAAATTTACAAAATTTAAAGTTTGGATAGTCATAAACTAATGTAAAAGTGATTAATTATGTTTCACCAAAATAATGGACTACAAAATTCAACAGTTTATAAAGATATCAGTGTTCCTATATTTAGAAATATATATATATATATATTTAACGTTATCCATTGTTTTTCCGTTGCACTGACTTTATGAAGTTAATATATTACTATTGTAAGTAATTTTATCCACCATTAAGTGCAATAATTTTACCTTGAGTGATGAGGCACCTTTCGGTCAACTTCACAGACCGAACATCTACAACAGAAAAACATCAGTGATTCGACAATGGTCAATTGACCGAAAGGTGCCTCATCACTCAAGGTAAAATTATTGCACTTAATGGTGGATAAAATTACTTACAATAGTAATAAATTAACTTCATATATATATATTAAAGCATATTATTATTAATTTTTATCACAAGAAAAATTAAGTACAACCATTTTTAATAGGTTTAATTTAGTGGTGATATCATAGAAACATGTAGAGAAAAGACATTACCCTTTCTATATTCTACTTGAATCATCCTTTGTCTGTTAATGCACTTTTCCTCTAGAAAAAAAAATTTTCTGTGACAGGGGGAAATAAACATCTGGTCTTTACAACCATGTAGACATACCTTTTGACAAATCACACTTACGTTATAACATGATTTTGTTTTCTGGTAACTTAAATTGTTTTTCATGTTTCAATTTTATTTAACTCATTTTTTATGTATGTGTATTTTTTAAGGATAACTTTTGTTTGAAGTGTTGTATAAATTAAAAGTTAGAAACAAATAAAAGGCATATACAAAACTTACAAATTAATTATTTATTGACTCATACGTGTTTTAATCACACTTGTAGAGTTGTAAGTTAGAGTTTGTAGTAGCAACACTCACTGATGATGATGAGTTTGTCATTGAAAGGTGTATGAGTCAATAAATGATTAATTTGTGAGTTTTGTATGTCTTTTTTTTATATAACGTCACAAGCTAAACTAAAAAAATAGTTGTATAAAAGTAAGAGCTACTGAAAAAAAAAAATTTAATCTGAGATATTAAAGTGAAATAAGAAAAGTAGACAGGCAAAATAATTCTATAGGACACTATTTGTCAATGAGGCATTTACTGACAATATTTATATAGCCTAGTAGAAACATAGATGAAGACAAAAGAGTATAATATCTGAAAATGAAAACCATTTCAAACTAAGTTACTTAACCCATAATTTAAGTCTGTATGTAAAAAAAAATCCATAATAGATGGTACAATCCCATTTCATTCTTTAATAGGTTTTATTTTATTGACAAAGCTTAACCTGCTACTTATTGATGAAGGAGTAGAAGGTTAGGGCTCCTCAATGAAAAGATGGTTTTAAATAGTTTTCATCTGGTTCTATAAATTATTAAAAATTATTTTATCAGTGAAATAAAGTTGATCAAAACAACCAATTTGAATTAAATCTGTTTATTTTGAGCTGTTATTGTTTTATTTAGACACCTCCTTATGGCATGCTGAAAGAAGACATGCAAAGTCTAACTGGGAATAACAGGTATGAAGGTTTTGGCATTGATATCATTCATGAGCTGGCTGAAATGAATGGTTTTAACTACACCTTCCGTGTACAAGAAGACAAAAGCAGTGGCAACCCTGATGTTGAAACAGGTGAATGGAATGGAATGATTGGAGAAGTTATGTCTGGTGTAAGTAAACTACAGAGCCATTGAAATAAACCTAGTTTAAATCTAATGTCATAATGTAGGTACTAATTATGAATTTCTTTGTCCAAGAGAGCAGATTTAGCAATAGCAGACATAACCATACTGCGAGAAAGAGAGGCAGCTGTTGACTTCACTAATCCATTCATGAGTTTAGGTAATTAAAATTAGATTATACTGATATTTTGTAATGCCGATATAATATAAGCTAATTTTGATTAATTATTTATGAGTAATATCTGAAATAATAAAATTAATATTACTGAGTTACTGGTTAAGGGTGTTAAATAACTGACATAATTAATAAAAGTATAGGATATGCCTTTTGTTGACACGTTAATCTTTCTTTGGCATATTCTCAATATCAATCTTCAAAATAAATTTAGGTAATAAATATCTGCTTCATTCATCCAAATGATAAAGGACAATTTTCCACTATCAAAACAATAGAGGAAAGTGCTATTTACAAAACAAATAGGTATTTAAATACAAAAAAAAAAATACCATATATGATAAACTCATAAGCTGGTATCAAAATTATTTTTCAAAAAGAATGAAAAATTAAAACTTAATTTTCATATTTGTTGATTCCATCTTCACGTGAGCTACTAGTTATCACTAAACACTTTTAAATGTTTATAAACTTGCCTATAGTAGCACTTACTTATGTTTGTTGAGGATGGCCATTTCGGGAGATGTGTCCCATTGTCAACTCAGACCGTAACTCATCTCAAGGTTTACGTAGGTTAGGGTGTTAGAGTGGGGGTGGGATATTATGGTGGTACAGGTGTATTTTGTGATATAGGAGTTATGATATCAAAAAGTGCGTGCGAGTTGTAATGTAAATGTGTATTGAGTATGTGTGTACGGTGTAGTTTGAAGTGTCTGTATATTTCGTGTTGTTCGGTTGTGTAGCATTGGTTATTTCTGTGTTGTTTATGAAGAATTTGTAGGTTAGATGTTATGTCTATTTACACTTGAACTTGACACTATGGACTTAATTTTCACTTGTTGCTGCAACTAATGAAATTTTTTTATTGTGTTTGTTAAAGTTTGTTAAAGTTTTTTTTTATTAATCTTGAAAAAATTAGACTTTTAAAAAAATCTACTTTTAAAAAAATAGTATTCATTTAGCGCTATAAACATAAAATCATGACACTTTGCCATAATCTTTACAATCCTATGACCCTGAGGCCATGTCTCTCAAAACATGTTTATGTTATAGGCACTTAATGTTTGTTACAGATGTGACTATCCAACTAAATTAGTTTATGTTTTCTACAACTAAATATAATTAAAGGGAACAAGTAGAAAATGAAAAATGAAGTTTTAAAGAATACTAATAGTAAATTTTCTGGAATATATTTTTTATCCACTCTGTCATTGTTATTATTAACTCTTTTTGAATCGGAAACCATTAAACCAGAAACAAATTGAAAACAATATTTAGTACTAATAAGATTAAGGTGTGTAACAATGAGTAAAAGCCTGCCTATAGTTGCATTTACTTTTGGTGTTAAATGAAGAGCGGCATTTTAGGGATAAACTTGGACCTCAACATCAAAAGTAAGTGCTACTTAAAGACAAATCTGCTGCATATGTAGAGTGCATATTTGTAACTCTAGTTGAATTTGGAAACAAGCAACACATTACTGAAATAATGAACATCCTCCAAACCATCACTAAACAAAACTATTTCACCAACAACTCAAACTTTTATTCACAACCAGATGGCCTAACCATGGGAAGTCCTATCAGTAGTGTCCTAAGCGAACTTTTTCTACAACACATAGAAAACACCAAGATACTCACAAACAATACACAAAACAACAAAACCATTTACTGGCACAGATATCATAACACTATACAGAGGCAACTCTTGACAATACAAAAAAACTCCTCACCTACACTAATAAAATACACCCAAAACTCCACTTCACTTCAGAAATTGAAATCAACCGACCCCTAAACTTCCTCGACCTAACCATAACAAAAAGGCACACACAAAAACACAACTTCTACATTTACAGGAAACCCATAACAACAGACACACTTATCCATAACACCTCAAACCACCTTATCCAAAACAAACACGCTGCCTTCAGATCCATGTTCCATAGAAGTCCCAATGACCACAGAAAACATAAACAAAGAACTAGACACAATTAAATATTTAGCATACACTAATGGATACAACACCACAATAATAGACAAACTATGATACAAAATACAAAAACACACTAAAATTGATACTTGAGGCAGGGAAAACAAATACACATTACCATAAATAAACAAAACAAAATAGCCCGCAAATTTCAAAAAATAGGATACAAAATAACATACAAAACTAATAACAGGTTACAATACAAAATACAACACAACACCAACAACAAAGATAAACTACAAGCACCAGTCGTATACAAACTAAACTGCGACAAATTCTACATTGGACAAACAGGTTGCAGCTTTAAACAAAGAGTCGAGGAACACAAACAGAACACCAACTCAACATTTTACAATCACATAAAAGAAACAGGACACAAATACACAGACATTTACCATAATCTAGAAATCCTACACATCAACAAAAAAGGACCACATCTCAACACACTAGAACAATATGAAATTTACAGACACACAAAAACACAAAGTACAAACATATTAGATAAACAAACACAATACAAATAACACGTACTCTTCGATACTATCGAAAACCTACCTTTAAAATCGTCACCACTTGACCCAACATCTCCAAGCAGAAAACACTGATGAAGATCACCACATAGTGGTCAAAAACCTTCTGTCTCAGTAAGTTTTAACAAATTTACAAAATTTAAAGTTCGGATAGTCGTAAACTATTGTTTAAGTGTTTAATTAAGATTCACTGTACGTTTCTATCTTGTACTTCAACTTTAAGGATACATTTAATATTTAAGATTATATGAAACATCTTAAAGTAGCACTTACTTCAATTTATATTAAGGCAACTGGTTTGGGGAAGTATCACTTTGATAATTAGAGTCACAACCCATGTATTAAGCTGCAGTCGGAGTTGAAAAGTATATAGTTCACGAAATGAACTGTTTTCTCAATATTTTTTAGGAATCAGCATTCTCTACAAGAAAGCACTGAAGCTACCACCAAGTCCTTTTTCGTTTTTGTCACCATTTAGTGTGGAAGTATGGTGGTACATGATAACAGCATTCCTAGGAGTTTCACTCTTATTGTTTGTAATGGGAAGGTTAGTTAAATCTACATTTTATTAGTTTTTTATATTATTTAATTTTTGCTTATGAGTTGTAAACCTGAATAATTTTTAGTTACTTATATAGCATGGAATTTATAATTTAAATACATTACTGATATTCTTTAAATACTTTATAATGCAGATAAATAAAATTGTACTCTCACACACATATCTTTGTAACTAAATATGGCCACTTAAACTAGTAAAGAGGAAAAAATAGTAAGAGAAAGACTTTCTACCAGTAACTTTTTTAAGTTGAAAATTTTATTATACAGTTTCTTAGGCCTTCTGCACAAGGGTCAACTGTTTTTCAATACAAGTTTGAAACTAGTTTGGCAACAGTTTACAGAGTAATGAGTTTGCAACCGGAATACTGTACAATCTATCTCCACACAGGAGTACGATTGATTTTGGATGAGTTGATGATTTCCCTATGACTAGCTAAAGGTATAACGTTTGAATTTTTATTAATTTTCAGTTATTGTTCCAAATTAACAATTATTTTATTGTTCACAGTTTAAGTTATTTCTCAAAGACGAATGTGTAGTAGTAGATGTGATAAAGAACCAATAATAGCTTACTTTCAGCACCACTAGAAACAAAGAGTCCAAAGAAAATAGGAATGTATTAATGCTATTCTTATGTAGAGAGAAATATAAAATCCAGGCTGCTTGTAACACCTGAATAATTAAATAAAGCTGACAGCAAGTTCATAGCATTCCACAGAATGTCCAAACCCTCTTATTTGGAATTGGTGAAGATGGTATAGCTCCTTCAATAGAGAAGACTTTGTGCAACTTTGCAACTAGAGTGTTTTGAGATCAGGAAAAACATTTGCAAGAAAACTTATTTAAAACCCATTACGGTCAACCTGTGTCTTGGCCACCACTCTGTACACGTCCAAGTTCACCAAACGGTTACAGTTGCAACCAATTTGAAACTCTTAATGCAAAGCAGTCGACCCATGTGCAGAAGGCCTTAGTTTCAAAAATTGAAAACCAGGTTTTCCATTGATAACACATCTTAACTCCTATTTTCCATCATCTTCTACTGAAATAATCTTGATCTACTTCTAGTCATCAGTATTTCAAGGTGGTTTCTTGTTCATAAAGCTATTTCCAAATTTTTTTTGGCCAATAAAACTATTAGAACTAAAAACAATATGTTGATTTATTACATTTACATGAGGCCACTAATGTGCTAAGATAGTTTCATGGTGTATGTTGCTCTGCCAAATTTTGTGAAGGCCATATTTGGGGACATTTTTTATGTTAATATTTATCAAATTTTTTTTCATTTTTGGAAAACTTATTATCATGAATTCTGTTATTTTACATTGTTAAGATTTGTTTTTCTACTCTTATCAAATTACTCAGGCAAAAAAATCAAAATGTATGAGAACATTAAAGACAGTCCCAATACATTTGGGGGGATGAGAGAACAAATTTTGGTGTATACTTGCACTGAAGACTTTAAGGGGTTGATAACTTTCTCAGAGCACATCATTCAGTCTAAACTTATCTCTCTACAAACCGTAATTTTTTATGAACTGTTCTTTATATCCGCATATGATCCACTTATGCAAATTTAATATGACTTTTTTGCTCTTTAAAAGACCTGAAATTGAAGACCTTCAAAAGACCTTGTTCCTTTAATTGCAGTAACAGTTTCTCTCAAATTACTATCTAATTTTATTTTCTTTGTTTAAGGAATTCTCTAATAGTTAAAATTCTATTTAAATATCAATATTTCTCGTGTTTCAGAATCAGCCCTAACGAATGGACAAACCCCTACCCTTGTATTGAAGAACCAGATAACCTGGAAAATCAGTTCACATTGAACAATTCATTCTGGTTTACTCTGGGATCAATAATGCAACAAGGATCTGAAATAGCACCAATGTAAGTATGAAAAATGCAAACATCATTTAATTAACGTTTAATCTTGTTTTAAATTACATACTTATATTACTACATCTTAATTACATTTGGTGATTTTTTGTAATGGGTATACTTAGTGGATAGTTACTGGTCCTAATCATTCAACTTCATACAAAATGTTGTTAATTTTTGTTGTTTTATGGTGATTATTTAGGTTAAGAACCATATATGAGAGTTAAGAAACAATTGTGTTTACAGATAGGGGATTAAGGTAGGGGATAAAACATTCTCTTTTAAAATTTAGGATTATCACTCCTAAAATGGATCCATACCATACTGGAGACAGTTAGGTACAGAAATATAAATAAGTGAATAAGAAATAATAGAGAATAGGGAACAGTTGAAAAGAAGAAAAAGAAGAATATCTGATGTATATATTAATAAATGAAACTTATCTATTTAGTATCTTATCTAAGAATACACAAGTGAGATGGATGTTAAATGTGGCGACGTGTTTCTTTTCAATTTCTTAAAAAATTGGCCTACAAGTTTCTCCAGGCACTGTACTGATTGGAAAGTTCAATTAACTTGGGCCAAAATGGAAGCTATTAAACTTAGTTTTTCTATGTAAACCACCGATGACAATTGCCTTTTTTTGTATTCAAAACATTTTTTCTCATTTACTTTTTTAAATACTTACTCTAATTTTAAAGTTTTGTTAGTAGTGATGCTATAAAGTTTGTATTCAAAGATTCAACATATATCATTGACAACAAAATCTTCAATATTTTACTCAGTAAAAAAAATATATTCCATTGCTTATACATCATTTATCTTATTACAATAATTCTGTTATATTATGTTTAAGATCTATTTCGACCCGTATGGCAGCTGGCATCTGGTGGTTCTTCACACTGATCATGGTGTCCTCTTATACTGCTAATCTTGCTGCCTTTCTCACAGTGGAAACTCCTTTCCAAGCATTTCGGAATGTGGAAGAGTTAGCTAACCAAAACCCTCTTGTTATAAAGTATGGAGCAAAAGCTGGAGGCTCTACCGCAGTATTTTTTAGGGTATTTAATTGTTTTTGTTTCTATTTTATTAGAATTTTCTTTCCGATTTAGTATTTAGTAATTACATGTAAGAAAACTAGAGTAAAATTATATTAATCCATGATAGTATTTTTTTGGTATAGTCGCAAGAGATCCACATCATAAATAAGAGACTACACTTTTTTCTATTAACTTGGCAAAAAAACCCACTACTTACTGATTTATATGGTTTTTTTCCCAAGTTAATACAAAGAAGTGTAATTTCTACAAAAAACTTCAAGATGTACAAAACAAAAACTGCAAATTATAAATAAGAGAATCTAATTATAATTAACTTGCAGTTTTTAGATTGTACATCTTAAAGTTTTTATTTAATATTTGCTTATTAATTCACTCCTTGATTAAAAAAAAAAAAAACACTACTTCCTGTTGTTCTCAGCAGACATGTTTCGCACTTGGTTAGTGAATTGTTAAACTTAAAGTTGCTAGTTGTAATCATCTTCAATTCAGTGACTAAAGTATAACGAAATAATGAGTAAGCTCTTAAGTAATCACTTAGTTACATATTATTTAATAATAGCTTTGTTAAATAATGTGAGTTATTAATAAGACTGTTGCTCAAGTGTGTTATTGTGAATCTGTGGTGTTTTGGTATTCTGTGATGTCTTCTTGTTCAAAGAGTGATTGTTAATTATCTGTTTAAATATAGAGTTTGATTGTGAGTGTGTTTTGTCGTTTATTATGTGTTGTAGTTGGTTTTTTTGGAGTTTACTAAATTTCAAAAGTTACTGTCGTGTCTAATTATTTGGTTTTTTATATTAAGTGTAGAATTTTTAGATCTTTGTCAATGTTGCTGTATGTGTGTAGCGTGTTCTAAGTACATGAATAGCAAAATTTGATTTAGGTTGTGTTTTTATGTGTTCCTTGTATCGTGTGATGAAGTTTCTTCCTGTTTGACCTATGTAAAGGGTAGGCGAGTCGTTGCATGTGATCTTGCATACCCCTACTCTGTTGTATCTATTATAGAATATTTTTATTTTGTATGGATATTTTTGTTCTTTTGTTGGATGTTTTAAAGGTGATGTTATGTTTGAGTTTTTGGGGAGGAAGCTATTTTTTGTCATCTGTTGTCATGATATGTTAAGGTTATGTTCTTTTGTTTTTTTGTATTACTGGTGTTGCTTGTGATCTATGTTGTGTTATGTGTGTTTGGTTTTTTGTGTATTATGCTGTTTACCAACATGTTGTTTGTATCTATGAGCAATGTTTTTTATAGTGTTAAGTATGTTTTTCTGTCTTCATTGTTCATGGGTATAATAATTAGTTTGTATATGATGTAGTGAAAAGCAGAATATTTGAGTTGTTTGGGGTGTTTGGAAATGTCTGCAACTCTGTTTGTGATGGTGGGTTTTCTGTATATTTTAAATCTGTTTGTTGTTTTGTTTTGTAATTGTGAAGCCTAGAAAGTTGTTTGTATTCTGTTGCTCTGTTTCCAGTGTGAACTTTATGTTTTGTTAATGTATTTGTGGAACATGTAGATCTCTCTTTTATTGCCTTTGAGATGTGTATCTATGCCAGTATTTTGTTGGCATATGTTTTACTATTTATGAGATGTTTTCCTTTAAGGTTGTGTTAGGATATTTAGGACAGGATGCTTGAGATGAGAGATACCATACTAGGTAGGCCTTTGTTTTATGTGTAGTGCCTATTGTTATATTTAAAGTAGTTTTGGATTGTGATGAGCTCTGTTAGTGTTATTGTTTTTTTTCTTTTTTGTTATGTTAGTAAGTGTGTTGTCTGTTGAAAACTGTTTCTGTATGTTTAGTGTTTCTTTCATTGGTGTTGGCGTATAGGTTAGTCATATCTAATGAGGCTGGTATAGAATTGTGTGGTACATAAGGGGTTTTTTAATTTTTTTGTGTTAGATCTTTTTATTTTATTTTATGGGCTGTGTGATTTTTTTATTATTTTGCCCAACTGCTTTGTGAGTTTCTGTGAAGGTGCTGGTGTGTTATTTATTATGAGGCTTATAGGTACCATAGGTACCTCTTTTTTGTAGTACTTTAGGCATATAAGAACACATAATTAACAACAACTCTATGAACAACAACATATCACAGAATATCACACCACATATTCACAGTAACATACCACACTCGAGCAAGAGTCGTGTCTGTAACTCAAAGCATTGAACAATGAACTGACCAAGTGCGAAAGTGTCGACTAAAAATATCAGTCAATTGTGGTTTTTTGCTAAAATATACTTTAGTGTTTAAAAGTAAATTTGAGAATTGAGCATTATTAACGATTTTACTTTAAAAGAAAAAACCTAATTATTGTTAAGACTCTCTAAACTGGTTATCATTCAAACTGAAAACAGTATTTAATAACAGGTTTACAAGTAGAAAAAATGCGTTAATACATAACATTGATTACATGATTACAAAGTTAAAGTCCATTCAAAACGAGAAAGTTTAAACAAGAAAGTTTAAAATAAGAAAGCTATAACCGTTTTTTTTACAAGAAAAATTGTCTAATTTTGATATTCCTATTACCAGAAATTATGATTATCACAGCAGATAATTTTGGGACTTGTAATAGTTATGAAGCCATTGATAATAAAAGAGAAAACAGATATTTATTTCTTCATGAATATCCATGATAAGTCTGATCCCATTGTATCAATGTAACCAAACCTGTTTTCATGGATAGATGGGAAATTTTCATCAGTCAGCATATAGTAAAAATTTAGTCCTAAGCTACTTTAATTTTCTTATGGAATGAAAACATGGCTAGTGTAGCAAAAAATCAAATCTAATGATTTAGAGGATCCCTCATATGTCACTGTCATCAATGTTTTGTGAAAAGGGTATTGAAAAACTTCTCCAATATTACAACAAATGGATCAATCTTCATGGTGTTTATATTGAAAGGACATGTTTTTTTTTATAACTTAAGAGATGTTCAAAACAAAACCACCCACATATTTATTATATTTTAGTGTTTATTTTTGATAAATTAAACTATGTTAAATAACTTTGTTTAATGCTAATAGCATTCTTTTGTATTAACCTATCTTGGTTTCTTATTTTTAGCTGAGTGCTCACATCTCTTACTTCAATGTTTATGTGGCATTGAAAAATGATAGTTTTTGTTTGCTTTGTTTCATTTTACAGTATTAAATTTCTACTATTTACGCAAGCAATAAACTGATTACCTCATACAGTTGTGTAATATATATCACCCTTGTTTTATTTTATTAAAGCTTCATTATTTTCAGATATTAGTTACAATACTTTATTTCAAGTGAATTTTATTTATGCAAAAGTTTTCTGATATTTAAATGACTTTTTTTATTTTAAGGATTCCAATCATCCAGTTTATAAAAAAATTTGGCAATTCATGCAGGACAATCCAGATGTCATGACTTCATCTAATGAAGAAGGTGTGAGCAGAGTACTAAATGAAAAGTATGCGTTTTTTATGGAGTCGGCATCGATTGAGTATGAAGTGGAAAGAAAGTGCGACCTTACTGAGGTTGGTTCTCCGCTGGACAATAAAGGCTATGGCATAGCTATGAGAAAGAGTTAAGTAAATGAAAATGATATGACCTAATTTTTAGTTTAGAATCAAATGTAAGTGAGAAAATCCTGATTTATTGTATTATACAAAAAAAATTCTGATTCTTTTTTTAATTTCCAAATTTTTTACAGATCTGTAGCATAAAAATTTAAGAGCCTAAAATATTTTTTGTTGTTAATAATCTAAGGATATTAACCCGAGGCCAGTCTCGCTGTTAGGTTGAATCTAACAATTTTAATATTTTTTAAATAAAACCATTATGTTTGAGGTTAGAATTTTGTAATTCTAGTTATTCTCCTAGGTTGTTGATCTGAGTGGACAAAAATACTAAATTTGAAAGTTGGAGTTCTCACAGTCTAGTATAGTATGTGTATTACTAGTTTTGATATAAGTGATTTATTTTAGTAAAACCATTAATTATAACATTAAATTTCCAATTAGTAGTTTTAATTACCATATTTAAAACATCTTAAGCTACCTTCGGTGATTGGAATTACTGAAACTTATCGCAGAAACAGAATCATGTAAATGACATATGTTAGATTGAACCTAACACGGAACCGATGGCCTTATGGCGGAATAAAAGATTTAATTTTATAAGACATTTATAGACTGGCCAGTATAATTTAATTTCATGATGATTAACAATCTGAATTTAGTCTTATAAAGTGCATTGATAAAATCTTTATCTCCTAACTTATCCAAACAAATTATAAGGAATATAACCAAACCTACCTATTAGTCCTATAACTATTTGTAACATATAACGGTTTTTTTATAAATAGTAAGCATTGTCTTGTTGTTTAAATTTATTACTATAAAAATTTCTTCATTAGAATAAAATTAACAGACTTCTCTAATCCATTTGGTGACCAATTATGTCATCAATTTCAACAGCTTGTAATTCATTTAGTAGCAACAAAATAATCTTTAGAGTTTTATTAAAGCAAAAATATGATCACCCACAGCTAACCTTACATGAAGTATTTATATAACAACTTATATATTACATAATCTATATAATTGAAATTGTGGGAAGGGCAGATAGATTGATGGAGAAGTTGGGAGATTTGTTAGTCAGCTTCACTGCCATCTACAGATTTATAATGAATGTCAAATGAAATATAATACTATACACATTCCCCTATATAAAATAATACTAGCCCCATACTTTAATCTTATACTGTTTTTATCTGTGTTTTAGATTCACGTTACAGACATACACTCATTACAAGTGTGTTGACCTTACAAGAAAATGGAAAATTGACTCAGCTGAAAAAAAAATGGTGGAAAGAAAAAAGAGGAGGAGGTGCTTGCGAGGTAAAATATTAATATTAGCATTAACTACTAAATGCATTGCATTGGAAAATGTAAATGATTATGTTGTGATAGATGGGAGAGTGAGTTGAAGAATCAGGGAGTACGGTAGGTGAGAACAGCTAATTTCTAAAAAAATAAAGAGTTAAGAAAAACAAGACAAATATTATTCTGAATATAATTATTCTCTTAGAAAAGTGAAATATTATTCATAATTGTTAATGTATTAGCTAGAACAACAAACACCTGACCACCACTAAATAATATTGTCAAAAGAATCAATCCTTAGCGAGGTTGTTTTTAAAAAGGAAAGCATACACTTTTAAAGAATGTTTGAAAATGAGTGTTGAATGATGAGATTTATAACATCTTATTTGCTATTATAGTGTTACAACAAACAAACAATAAAGCATGATCAAAAAACATCAGGCTGATATTAAAACATATTTCTTTAAACACTTTTAAATGTTTATAGCTTGCCTATAGTAGCACCTACTTATATTTGTTGAGGACGGCCGTTTCGGGAGATGTGTTCCATTGTCAACTCGGGTGGTAACTGATCTCAAGGTTTACGTAGGGTATTAGGGTGGGGGTGGGATATTATGGTGGTGTAGGTGTATTTTGTGAGTATTAGGAGTTATGATGTCAAAAAGTGCGTGTGAATTGTAATGTAATTGTGTATTGAGTATGTGTGTATGGTGTATTTTGAAATGTCTATATATTTCGTATTGTTCGGCTGTGTAGCAATAAACATTTAAAATTGTTTAGTGATAACTAGTAGCTCACGTGAAGATGGAATCAACAAATATCATAATTATTTACCAATTAATTATTACCAATCATCGATTATTGCAAACAATATGCTGTTCTCAACAATTCTACAATTAGACTTCTTTGTACAAACTCTTAGTTGGCAAACATCCAAGTAGGACTAGTACCAGAGATAGATCAGCCTTCTATGGTTTTGATACAGTTGTGTCTTTCATCTAAGTGGTCACATAGATGATGAAATAATCTAAAGAGGCAGCTAGCTTGATTTGATTATTTTACATGGATTAACTATGACTATTTATTATGTTAAAATAAATGAACATAAAATTTTATTATTTCATTTTTAGTAAGTATGCAAAGATATGTTCAAAATATTATTGCTAAACAACAAACAAATTCATTTCAGGATGACAACAAAGATGGAGTAGCTGATGAGTTGGGGATGGACAATGTAGGTGGCGTGTTTGTAGTACTTGCTATTGGATCTAGTCTTGCCTGTGTGATCTCATTGTTTGAAGTGATTATAGAAGTCTGGAAGAAAAAAGACAAAGTAAGTAAGAAAAATTAAAATAGAAAGTTGTTTAGAGGGAACACTCTCAACACTTTCTTTAAAAATGTACAATTTATAAATCATTTATGCTTTAGCCATTCTATTCCTGTGAAACACAGTATTCCTCAGTTTTTCCCAAACAAATGGTCGATAGTGCTCCTTGGGAGTTGTATTTATCATCGATAATTGGCAGTACTGGTTATCATGAAAGATCATCTAACTGAACAAAATTTTAACTATCAAGGTAAACAAGGTGTGTGTTTTTTAACCCCAAAATGCTAAACATATTTAATTGTGACATTCTAGTAAACATTTATAAAAACTACTACTTTATTCACTTATTTATCAACTTATTTGACTTCCTTTACTTGGCAAAAAATATTCTAGATCCTGATATTTCTCTGCAGAATAGTTTCACACTTGCTCGGTCCATTGCTCGGTTCAATACTACGAGTCACAGATCAAACTGCCTGCTCAGGTGTTTGGTGTTACTATGATATTTTTCTCCAAAATAGTTTCACACTTGCTCAGTGCGTTCTTCAATGCTGCAAATCATAGACACAACTGCCTACTCAGCTGTTTGGTGTTACTATGACATTTCTCTGCAGAACAGTTTCACATTTGCTCAGTGCATTGTTCAATGTTGCGAATCACAGAGAAGACTGCCTGCTTAGGTGTTTGGCATTCCTATAATATTTTGATGGTCTATCATGTGACGTTCTTGTGTGTGTAGTTTTGTGTTATATATTTGAATATAGTGAATGATAGTAAATGTGTTTTTTGTTTAGTATGAATTGTGGTTAGCTTTTTAGAATTTATATATTATGAAATTTTCTGTTGACTTCAGTTTATTGCTTTTATTGATTAAATCTAAAACGTCTATGATTATATCAATGTTGGTGTATCTGTGTAGTGCGTCTCGCATATCTATGGCAAAATTTTATTTACATTTGTGGTTTTTGATGTCCTTCATCCGTCTATTGTATATTGTGGTGAAGTTTCTTCTTGTTTGTCTTATGTAAAACCTTGGCCAAGGTCACATTACACGTGATTTATATAATCCTATTCTTCCATGTTTCTTCTGCAGTATTTTTGTATTATGTAGGTGATTTTGTTGTGTTGGAGATTTTGAAGGTGATTTTGTATTTTAATTTTCAAAAGGATAAAGCTAGTTTTGTGTTGTGTTGTAATATGTTTAGGTTATTTACAACAAGGTTATAAACAATGGCTCATTACAGATCATCAAAACACCACAGATTCACAACACAACATATACTTCAGCTGTCAATCTAGATAATTACTTCCAGCTTGAATAATGCTCTGACCAAATGCAAAACATGTTTGCTAAAAAAAATACAGTAAGTAGTGGTTCTGTGCCAAGTAAATTATTATTTAAAAAAACCCTCAAGATATCCAATCCAATAGCTCCAAGGTACCATTTTATATCTTTCTATTTTCAGTTTTGTTTTTGTTTTATACTCTTAAAGCTTAATCAAATAACCTTGATAGTCAATATTTCCCATAGATTCTTAATGTACTATCAAGAATAAACACACACTATAACTGCTGAAAATTTTAAGTAGGATTACATGTTTTCCTACAATTTGGCCAAAATTGGTTTTAGAAAGACATTTTAAATTTTACAGAAAATAGAATATTATTGGTATAAAACTTTGATAAATGATAAATAAATATTCATTTATTTGTAAGCAAAAGGTAAAGAATATAACCCGGTTTTGCAGAGAATGAATTGTGTCATAAATTATAAAAGCTTACCCTATAAGTAATTATTGTGTAACTAAGTGAATATTCAAGTATTCACCTAGCTACACAATAATTACTTATAGTTTATTCAGTGAAATCAAGATGATTACAAAAAGCAACTTTTATAAGAGCTTGTTGTAACATTCCTTTTTGAAGGCAGACTCTGCTGCTCCTCGAATCAATCTAAATGTGGAGTTGAGAGATATTCATAAAATCTCCTAAATCATTTTATGATACCACTTGCAAATAGTTTTACATATTTTGACAGCTGCATACAAAATATTTCATAAATGTTTTATGATTTATAATTTAAATACCTCTTGAAAAGTCAAACAAACAATATATAACATAGTATGTATTTTTAAAGCATAAGTTTATATACAAAAAAAACACATAGAGATTTGACTGCAAGATATGTTGCTGCACATCTGATACATTTTACCATTCCACTCTTTGTCTCACTGTATGTTATATGTGTTGGGGCTCAATTCTGTATTGTCATGAATCATGGGTTGTTTCATTTTATGCCAAACATCAGTTTATTTGGTTCATAAGACATGTATGTCTAATCTGTGCCTAAAAAGAAGTGAAGTGTATACAGACACTCATTTTTTGTTACCAAGTGCACTGCTTGCTTAATCTTGTTGTATTCTACCCATTACTGTACACTTGTGTAGATTTTAATAATCCTCAGCCAACATTATGACAGTGAATCGTTGTCTATTGTAAAATTCCTTTTGAATCCATAAATGGATGCTGAGTACACACTCAGAAAGTATTTAAAAAGTGGTATCCCTACAATCTGCTTGTTCTTGCCAACTGATTACCTTTTAGTTAGACTGTAATTAATTTTTGTGTAACTAAGTGAATACGATATAACTTACTTGTTGATGAATTTCAAAACTATTGTTTCATTTACCAAGCTGACATTGAGGAGGATGTCAGCTTCGTTAATATAACAATTGTTTTGAAATGTGTCAGCAAGTAAGTTTGAAAGTACTCACTTAGTTACGCAATAATTAATTATATGTTAATCAGTGTATTAATGATGATTACAACAAAAAACGTTTTAAGTTAGTGTTCGTATAATACCCCATTACAATTTTAAAGAAAAATTTTGAAGGTTTATTACGAACGTATAATTGGAAGAAAGAATCTCTACAAAAACCTAGCAGCTGTTCATCCCCTACAACAAATGATCTTGTGTTTTACTGTAAATAGCAAGTTTTTATAAAAGGTCGAATTAAAGGAAATGAGTCAGTTTTTTTTTTTTTTTTTTTTTTTTGTTCTGTACATGTATCTAGATTGTTAAATGAAGATAGAGTAAAATAAAATCAAATCGGAAGATATAATGGCAGTCTATAGAGAGAGGCAGACCACTTGCTCTCTAGTAGCCTAATGGTTGTTTGGGAATAGCATAATTTATTTACATATGAACCAAAAAACCCTTACTTCTTGGTTAGTGATACAATATAAGGAACATTTGTCTGTTTGTATGAACAGCCATAATATTCACCAATCATTTACGAGTTCACCAATCAAATGAGGAATCCAAGTAAGGCAGCATTTTTGCAGGGTCAGTATCCCCTTCTGTTTGTGAAACGATCCTTGCTCCAATATAAATATTTATTAGAACGAGGGATGATGTTCGCCTGGCATATTGGTTTTTAGTATCAGCTTTACATTCTCTACAAAAAATAAATTGAGGCTGGGGAAGCAGTACCAGGCAATATATCTGTAGGCATGTAGTTGATTCAAAAGTAGATGTATAGGAAGATTAAGTTTTGATATATAGAATGATAGTAGACCAGCATTTGTTTCCCTTCCCTTCTTTTATTCACTTGCAAGGGGTGAGCCAACTTCTGATTCACTGCAAAATTTACTAATTTTAATGTCAGGTTTTACATCTAACGACCTTCTACATCGAAGATCTTCACTAGGATTTCTTAGAGAGCCAAATAATTTGCATGAATTTTTCTTCTGTGCCGCAAGTACAATTGACATTAAATAACTTACAAACAGTATGATTATAACATAGGTTTATTACACCACTAAAATAAATCAACTGTTTTGCATTTGAAAAAATTAGAAATTGTATTTTACCAAACTCCAAGAATAACTGAATTTGTTAATTCTTGAAGCTATGGGCAAAATCTTTCACAGCTCTCTAATGTGGCAATTATGTTAGCAGGTTGGTGAAAAACTGAAATTCTTAAAATGTTTTCTATGTTCTTACTTGTTAACCTAGATCTCTACTTGTGTTTCATTAACTTCAGATTATTGAAAGTAGATTCACAGAAATATATAGATACAAAAATATTTTCTGACATTAACAGTCAGTTAGGTTAGGAAATTTGTCCTCTTCAACTGCTTTCCAAAACTCATATTAAGGCTTACCTCTGCGCTTACAATTATCATTGCCTCCTAACTACTGTTTTACAAAATCACGACTTACATAATCATATTTGCTTTGAACATGTTCTTTATTGCTGTTTTTTGCAAATAACAGTCCACTTGGCTGATCATTGGTAGTTATTCTTCGATAATATATGTTTAATTTTCACTGTCTTTGACAAGCTTTCAACCATAGTAACTATAATTCTATCTATACTCTCAGAGTTACTACTTGGTGCTTTCATTTATTAAAAATTCATTAATAACCCAATCAAAAATAAATTAAAACACTTGTAAGTAAAATATCTACAAGTGTTTTAGTGAAACTAGTAGCTCAAGTGAAGATGAAATCAACAAATAAAAAAAAATTTTAAAAAAACATTTTAAAACCTTCTACTTTTATTTTAAAACTATATAACAAAAAATAGAACTATACAGAACTTTTGAAAATAATTGCCTTGTATTATGATTGCTATGATAGTTAAGAAATGTACACCAAGTATCATAGTAAGTAAACTAATTTCACTGTAGTTATTGAGTTTTATTTTGTAAGTGAATATGAATTTAAATTTCTAACAGAGCTGTAGTTGAGAATAATGCAAAATATTTTTTTTAAAGTTGCTTGATGTAATCATCTTGAATTCACTGGTTAAACTATAATTAAAAATTACTTAACTAAGTGAATACACTCGGGTAGAGGCTTTGCTTCATAAAAGGAACGATGGTTTCAAAACGCTTCAGCAAGTAAGCCCTATGTATTCACTTAGTTAAGTAATTTTTAATTATAGTTATTTTTTAAGTTTCAATTTTTTTACTTTTCCTCTTATTGATTAACTAATTCCTGATTTTCTTTTTTTTTTGTGAAAATAAAATATAAAACAGAGAGAAAATTCATATGGGTTTTATATTTCATAACTACTAAAAACAACTGTTAACAACATAAAGATAATAATAAAAACAGCATAAATCTATTGTTAACTGTTTATTTAAAAGCTTTTAAATAAATTTCAATAAGAACAATTTTTATGTTTTTTTCAAGGTCTCATTCAAGCAGGAACTTATGGAAGAAATAAAATTTATCCTGGGGTGTAAAGGAGCTCTTAAACCTGTAAGGAAAGGCAAGTCTGAAGCAGGAGATGGATCAGAAGACAATTCAGTATCAATGCACCCATTTAATGAATTCGTTTCAGACAGAAAAGGTCCCTTAGAATGAATTGGATCTTTTAAAACCTAATCTAATGTAAAGTAGGATTCAACATGGATCTAGTTACAAAAATATGTTAAATATTTACTGAAATTCTTCATTAAACAATAACAAATGCCAAATTACAATCAATAAAGTATTCCTCAAACATGTTTCAATGATAGTCATCATCAGTGGGTAAAACTAATAAATATATCTAAACTGTTGTACTAGCATACACACATTCACTGCTGATGATGATTGCCATTGAAATACATTTGAAGAATAAATTATTGCTTGTGACATGGTGTTTGTTATTATTAAATTATTAAACAAAAACTTATTACCTATGCTCATGAGTCAAACTCAAAATTGTTTGTATGAAATTCTTTATAGTTGTTCTAAATAATGATAAAATCATTGTACTTAAAATAATTGTAGTTAAATCATTAAAAAAATGAAAAAAAATAGTGCTAAGTACAATTTTATATTAATTTGTGTGTATTATTATTATTTCAATCCATTAGCTTAACTAAGAATACTATTATTTCATTGTTTTGTATTTTTTTAGATTATTTTAGCACAATAAACTTTAATGCGATTAAAAACACTTTCATCCATTCACCTTGAAACAAGTTTATTAGGACCTTTTTAAAAGCTTTGGCTTTTAGTTTTTGACAGAAATGGCCATTAGTTTTTAGAAGCAGAACTGTGGGCATTTTAAATAAAAAAATCACCTTCCAACTACTATTAGTTTTAGTGTTTTACTATTAAACTCAGGTTAATGTGCATCAGATTCTTATAACTAGTTCATACCCTTTTGTTTTTGTGCAATAAATAAGTGATGATTTGACCCTAAATCTCTAATTAGTCTTGAACAACATGCACCTGTAAACAGATATTCTACTTTCCTCAACCAATCTTTTGTTTTGTTATCTCTTATTCTCATAGTTTTGATATTTTATGAACTCTGTAAATTTATGAACTGTAAATAAATTTACAACCTTTTTTAAGATGTTACATTCTTATGGTTTTTATTGTATTTGATAATTAATAAGAGTTTACAATTTGCATTAAAGTAATTAATGACTTGCCAAATCTATAATTTAAGTCTCAATCAAAAAAGTCTTTGCTTCAGTTAGTTTTTCATAAATTTTCTTGAATAACAAAAATTCCTCAACTGATTAACTAGTTTAATATAATCATTATTTCTTTACCTATCTACTGCACCTTTCTTGTAAAACATTTTGTGATAACATTTTATTTCTAGATGAAAAACACTTCAGTAGATAAATTTTACATATATCTAATAAAATTTCAAATAATATTTTATTTATAGCAAATAAATATCAGAAAAACTTTTCAAATGAGTAATTGTTTTTTAAAAATGTGTTTATTATTAAAGAAGTTTTTTTGATATTTTTCATTTCAATAATGTTTTTATTGTCCTCTGTCTAAGTGTGGATCGCTAACTTGTTAAGTCGTGTCTCACTACTCTTACAATTCTATTTTGGGTACGAATTCCAAAAACCATCACAGATTCTTACTATAACTACAACTTCTAGAGTTACAATTTACAATTTATATAGTTTATTCAAATTTATGAGCCTTATAACTCACTGTGAGTTGGTGTTTTTATTAATTTAATTATTACATCTGATCACAAGGGTTTCGTGCCCAACACACATCAGGGGTCCAAAAAAAAAAATGGAATATGTTAAATAGAATAGTCACTTTCATACATCATACAATTGAGTACTTCTATACAGAAAAGTTGATATTATATGGTATATACCAAATGTAAAATCTAGTAACTATGCCAAAGTATTGTTCTGCCACTTTTGGTTAACTTTTAGTCACATTTTTAATGTTTTGTGGATAGTTGTAAGATCAGTGGAAAGTTTTGTAATAAAACAAACTGGTTTACTTTACTTTACTTTAAAAATTACCAAGAGAATACATTTTTTATTGCAGTATGGAATCATCGTCAGTGTCTAAGCTAGCTGTAAAGTTGCATTGTTGAGCGGAGCAAATTTTAAAGGAAGGCGTGCTATAGTGTGGTCAGTGTATGGGGCTTGTACTGTTTGTATTATTTTAAAAATTTTCAAGTTCTAGTATGTTTCTAAATTTCATATTGCTACAGTGTGTTGAGGTATGGTTCTTTCTCTTAAATCTGGGGAAAGTCGGTACCATTTCAAGTAATCTTATGTTCTTTGTTGGATTCTGAGGCGTTTACCCCATTGTACACTTTATTACAGTTTGTATAACTTGGATACAATAGCCTTTTTTAAATTTCAGATGTAGTTTATTTGTTGGAATTTAGTAGGTACATATTTGAGGCATTGTTTATTTACGTGATCATAATGAATTTCAATTTTCTTTCTTTCATGATGTTTTTCTTTGTGCTTTGTATTTTTGTTGTATATTATTCCTCGATACAAGAAGGGTAACGTTTTTGTGTGTTACTGTATGGTTTTTATGTGATAGGTGTTTAGGTATCCTTTACCTAATACCTATTATATTCTGTATGAATATTACCAGAATAGATTCTGTTTGATAGATATCCTTCCTGTATGTTGATTTTCTTCCTGGTATTGTCAGTGGATATAGGTCCTTTCTTTTAACCTATGTAGCATGATTTCATATTGTAGCATCATGCCTATGTTGAAGGGTTTAAGTGATCTGATGTGTTATGAATAAGTGTGTCTATTATTGATTTCTATTGAGTAGAAGGTATGTTTTTTGCAGAACTTTTTGTTGTGAAGTAAACAAAATTTAAGGATCGGTATAATTCTAGTTCGTGATTACAATAAAAATATTGTATTGTAACAAAATATTGTAAACATTGGGAAACAACCACAACACCATACAAATAATATAAAATAACTGGTAATATAGGTTACTTTAAGATTAAACCCTTATATACATTTCGATGACCTTGACATCATCATCAGGGGGTCTTATTACAAGTTACAATCTAGAAAACAATAAGTTACAAACTAGACTGACCTTCTGTGTAATAGAAGTTTTTTTTTATATTGAATGGTATTGCGCATTTGATAATGCAATGTGGTATCAGTGTATTTGTGCCAGAAATAATTTTTGAGAGGATGTGTTTTTCAAATGTTCCTTTGTTTCTTTTATATGCTACAGGAATATTTTGTAGAGGATGTTGCTGATTAGGTTGCCAAAGAGTATGATATTTGGCTGGAAGTTGCAGGTAAAATAGTTTAGTAGTGTAATGGATTTAAAGGATTTTAGTAATATAGGTTTATGGTAGTGTTTTGATGAGTTTCGATATTTAGTGTTTAGGCTTAAGAACATTGTTTTATAGATATTTTACATTAAATGTCAAATGAGGTAGTGATATATATGTTTACAGTTTATACATTTTGAGATGTATTAATCAAAGACTTTATTCAGAAGCTTGCCAATAGATGCATTTTATTTTTAATGGCGATGGTACTTTTGACCTTTTGGTCTTGTTCGACTATAACTACCTCTTAGTGGTTTTGGTTTGGGGGGGGGGATCATTTATGGTCTGAATTGACAAGGGTCACAATTGCTGGAAATGGCTGTCCTCCCATTAACCAAAAAGTAGTGCTACCATAGGCAAAATTCCAGATAGTAATATATGTCAAAGTATATAAGTGTAAACTAGTAGCTCAAGTTCAAAATAAAATAAAATAAATTATTTATGTTTTTTTAAAATTTTGATTATAAGATCTGTTTTGTTTTTTATAAATGTGCTTTTATAAATGTAAAATTGATATGCATTCATTGTCTGATTAAATTCTCCATGAGTTTTGCTAGTTTTGTCCTTGGGAATTGCTAGCTTATAAATTCATGGATGAGGATGTTGGGTCTATGGATTTTTTGTAAAAGCCTGACATCGCTTGCTTCTAAGTAGATATGTTCATCAATTTTGTGTTTAGAGCTGTTTATTATTTTCTCAGTAGTTTTTAAAATTTCTTCTATTAGCTCACACTCTCCTGATATATATCTGGTAAAAATTTTCAATTGTTAACAAAATACATTTTTATCCGTCCAATCATGTTCAAATATTTTTTTTAAACCTGTAGTGGATGGCAATTGAGGTTAACACAGTTTTTTCATAATTTTAACAGTTTATTTAATAATTAAATTATAAAAAATTGAGGGTCTAGGCTGGATTTGAACTGAGTATCTTCATGTTCAAAGTCTAGCGCTTTTTGCACTGAGCCAACTTTCCCATTGCTAGGAGTGTATTTCTCAACAAGTACATGAATTTTTTTTTGCTCCCATCTGGTTGTTGTCAAAACCTCTATTGTAAAACCTTAAAGTGTTGCCATGGTTACCAAACAAATATCAAAAATAATGCTCAAGGATTAAAAATGAATGAAAGGAACAAAATAAACAAAGTTGATTAACATTATAGAACCTTGCTTCACAAATGGACAATACAAAAGTAAAGCAAAAAAAAAACTACAACATAATGCAAGCGACCAAAAATAGAAATTTTATAAATAGTAATAAACAAAAATAATAGTCCAACACCATACATAGAAAGGAAAATGGAAAATTGCAAGGAAATTTGCTTTCTATATTGCCACTTAATATTGTTATTCTGACATAAGTATACAAATAATAGAAATGTATATTAATGTTGATTCTATCTTCACGTGAGCTACTAGTTTTTATACATAAAAGAAACTAATTTTTTTTTTTTTGCCTATGTAGGAGTTAACTTGAAAACTTTTTTTAATATTATTTGTTTTTTAAATCTTTCTGCAGCAGTTGTTAAAGGTTTGTTTGTTTTTCCTGGCGAAAAACAAATTTAGGTTAACATTGCCAGAAGTAATCTTTGAAGATTCAGGTACTAACACCATCACTAAATGACTTACTCTTGATAAATAAGATGATATTATCAGAGGTTATTATTAGCTCACATGAATAAAAAATTTTATAAAACAATGTAAATTTTGGATAAATATAAATGTGTTGGTGAAGCTGGGCGTATTCGAATACTATATCTGCTGTATACTATTATAGTACACGGATACTCTAAATCTTCTGTTTATTTGAAGTTTATATTCCATAATGAATTTCGAAATCACCTTTAATGTAATTTTACATTACCAATTTGTGGATATAGCGTCTCAGCTTTGCCTCATACAATACATGATAATAAAATTTGGGAACTAACATTTTAATTGTATAAAAACTTAACAAATATCAGGTAAAACCAGTCAATAGGTTTATTCAGAGACGCCTGGTGCCTAAAACCTATAAGGGTTGCAGATCGTAAGGTGTTAGTTTTATTTAAGGCAAAGAAATCGTAATCATATAAACGATTGTTATAAGGAAAATAGATTTATACTGCTTAATATGATGTGATTTATTTTACTGAAGGGAATATATTGGACTTTTATATTTTATTTTTAATTATTTATGACACCGAATCTCAAGTCATGGGTTTATTTATAAAAAAAAACAAATCTCAATGCCGTCTTAACTGCAAATGTCAAGAAATGCGGAGCGGAGATGCTTCTCTTTGAACAGAACTAATCATGACCAAACACTCCCAAGGTTGAGCCCATCTGCAATTAAAGTTCCTTACAGCGCTGCCTAGCTGTTTTAGTCTGTCTGGACCTTCCAATGCTTTTATCCGTTAGGAGTGACATCGATGGGTGTTGCAGGTTCCAGTTTCCCTGCAGCCAGATGGAACGAGACTCTCTGCGAGTGAGCGAACGGTTACACAGTTGCTGTGGCTCTGACGTTTTTATTATTATTTAAAACAATGGATCATGTTATAATTGCTCATACCAATGTATGTAACTCTTACATAATAAATAAATAAATTATTTTTTATATTTATCTCTGGGTGCTTTGCTATCTTTGCGTGCTGCGTAACTGTGCAATTTACTCACTAGCCGCCACTGGATTTAATACCAGGTAAAGAAAAAAAACTTTTATTATTTTTGTAAAATTAGTAGGTTTTATATACCCAGTGTATCATTTAACCTAGTGGAGAACATCCAAGATCTCTGAATCAGATTCTGAATGAAATTTACTCTGAAAACATTTTCCACCGCTATCTTTCAATATACAAGTAGGCCTATAGTGTGCAATACATAAAACAATAGACAATGTATACAGTAAAAAGTTATTTACACTAACTCACATATCTCACACCATCACACAATTACACTTGACTCTACATACTAACACAAATAAGCACTGTCCTTATCTAATACCAGAGAACTGAATCAAATATATTACACATTTGTTATCATTGGCAAAAAATCTCTACTATCTACATTTTTCAGCAGACAAGTTTCCAACTAGGACAGTCCATTGTTCAATGCTGTGAGTCTTGTCCGTTACTCACAGCATTGAAAAATGCAATGATCTAGTGCGAAACGGATCTGCTGAAAAATATCATTAAGTAATGGTTTTCTTGCCAAGACTACCAAAAGAGTAATTTTATAAGAAAAACCTCAAGATGTACAACACAAAAAATGTTAGTTTTAAATAAAATAAGTCGACTTTTGCACCTGGTTCTGGGTGACTTGCAGCGAATTTATTGAGCAATCCTGTTTTGGTTCACTGATTGTAAAAGATCATTTTATATGGCAAATGCGGAAAAAATATGAAAACCCCTGATTTAATTAAGTAGCTAAAAAGTAACAGGAAAGACAAAGCAAAAAAATGAAACTAGAAAGTGGTCAGATGAAATGAGAGAAATATTTTGCCATATTTAATATTGATACATAAAGAATAAAGAAGAGGATATAAACAGTTGAATCAACATAGACTGTGGAGTTGAATGACAGGATAAACAAACATGCCAGTCTTCAAGCTCTTTTGATGCTTCTCTTGATATTTGTTGAGATATTAGTAACCTACGGTAAAACAATTCCTGAGATGTCCCCAGTACAGTTCAACGCTAGTCTAACTGAGGTTTAGTTACTTTGTTTTCTTTAGTGTTAGCTTTAGTCCTTCCACATATTGTGATTGTAACATCTTGGTTCTTAACAATGTTGGCTGGCCTTCTAGAAGATGTATCTCTTCAAGTGATGTACGAGTATTAATATCAAATATGAGTATTACTTTAAGCAAGTTTGTATATTTTAATATGTATAGTAATGTATGTAGAGTAGGCCTACATTAATAACTTATGGTGATGATAAAAACAATGTAATCTTATTGTAAAGATATAGGCCTATTTCTTATTGAAAGACAAAGAGAATTTATTATCTTGTTACAACTTCTTTTAATTAACGATAGAATACGAATTAATAAAACAATAAAAGCCCAATAATTACAAATTAAAAGTAACTGCTATTATAGGCAAGTGTAACATATTTACAAGTGTTTTCAGTTGATCATTTATTAACTCAGACACGTTTAATAAATTAAATTAATTAATAAAACAATAAAAACCCAATAACCACAAATTTAATAAAATTAATTTATAAACTATAAAGTACCATGCAAATAAAAGGCGTATACAAAACTCACAAATTAATCACTTATTATTTTAATTTTAGTTGATTCCATCTTCTGTTATGGTCTGAGTTGACAAAGGGACACATTACCGAAATGACCATCCTCAACAATTATAAAAGTAACTATACTATAGGCAAGTGTAACATATTTACAAGTGTTTTCAGTTGATCATTTATTAACTCAGACACGTTTCAATGACAAAGTCATCATCATCATCAGTGAGTGTTGTTTTTACAAACTCTAACTTACAACTCTTACAGTTGTAAGTTATAGTTTGTAGTAGCAACACGCGCTAATGATGATGACTTTGTCATTGAAACGCGTCTGAATTGATAAATTAATAATTTTAGTTTGTTTATGTCTTTTATTTGTATTAACATGACTTTAAAAAGCAAAGCTTAAAAAAAATGTATATAAAGTACCGCCTTATGTTTATTTCCGTTTCCAGATAATTATCTCCAGAGGCAATAACTAAAATATACAAATATTCTCTCCACCTCCCATCCTCTACTGACTCAACCAATCACGTATCAACACGATACGGACATCAACTTGTAAAGGGGTGGAGCTTATAAATCCCTCATACGTACACACTTAATACTACACAAATTAAATAATTTTCTAAAAATTAAATATTAAATTAAAACACCCTATATTTACAATTTATTATTAATTAATTAAAATGTTGATATTATGAGTGATGATCCCTAGTAAAATGACCTCCAGGGATTTCCTCTCCGGACATCGGTATAGCTGAGACAACTTCCACTCCTTACTGGAAGTTACAACCTGTCAAATAATTCTCTGCTAAAAATATTTTAAAATGGGTAGACTCACGAATTTAATAAAGAAATTTCTATTTACACTCCTTACTGGAAGTTACAACCTGTCAAATAATTCTCTGCTAAAAATATTTTAAAATGGGTAGACTCACGAATTTAATAAAGAAATTTCTCTTGAGGAACAAAAACCTCAAATATTTTTTTAATGGTGTGAAATGTTATTTACTTAAAAAAATATCCTCTAATTAGTTTGCGATTTAATTTGTTTTAAGATAACTCTAAACACGGTATCTTATTTTATTTAAACATTCTTTAAAAAGTTAAAAAAAACAAATGGCCGTATCTAATTTTCTTTTGCAGATTAAAATGTTTTGTAATTTATTATAAAACTAATATTTCAGTAATGACATATTTACGATAAGAAGTTCCACTCGCCAGAGCATGTCCGCTAAACACGTGTTTTTATTATATGTTTATTTTTTATGTTTTCATCATCCATTATTTAATTATTACAATTAAAAATAAACCCAAGGTCACAATACGATAATAATAATAATAAAATTAAAACTATTATTACATAGTTCTATAAGGTTACTCACACTCACAGTAAACTCAGGTTTTAACTATGATAAAATAATAATTATAAAAATAATTAACTTTGTAATAAATATATGACTTATTATTTAATTACTCTTCTCGTGTGTAGGGGTTTTGGATTTATTGCATTCATTATATTTCTCCTTGGATTTTACATCAAATATTTAATTTAATTTTATCTTGTAAGGTTAACTTTTCGTATTAGCTAATATATATAGAAAAAAATTATAGCCTTTTCTGAGGGTTTGTTGTGCCCCTAATTATAAACTATCACAATATAATAATTTAAATTTTATTTCTAGAAACATTGGGTTAGTGAAAAGATTCGAGTAGTATTTGACAAGAATTTATTACTAAAAATAGCCATAAACGGTTCGGTCCATCTTTCTGTTTGATCTTAAGGAATACTAAATGCTAAGATTCAAACAGTTTCCAACAATCAAGTGTTTTTACTTCAAAATGACATTCGTTTGATTCCACAGAGAACAATCAGGTCCAATGTTGGTCTAAAATTGGACTCGCCCTAAAGGGACGCGGCCAAAATATACTGCAACGCTGGCGACGTCCGTTTGTAACTTCTACCTACGTTTTAATTAGCCTATAGTTCTATAACGTATCGCGCTACTTACAACAGCGGGCTACTCTTTGGGCCGTTTGGTTTGTGTTTTGTTTATTTGTAGTGTGAACAGTGCGACTGTAATAATAAAGGCAGTAAAGAAACGATTATATGCGGAAGTTAGCCTTAAAATTGTAAAGGAAATGTAAACAACACCGTGTAGTCGAAGTGTGTGTTCTTTAATCTTGCAGACATGGCCGGGCCTATTAACTTTTTATTTCTTTGTCCACTGATTTATGTTTTGGCAGTTTCAGCACTACCGTCAGAACTTCGAGTAGGTGAGTGTTTTCAATAGTTATTTTGCAATTGATCTATTGTTTGTAATTACTTCTAAACATTGGTATGTTACTAGATGTTACTGCCGTAAGAAATAATTAGTTGAACAAAATAAATAAGTTAATGTTTGTAAAAATATTATAAAATAAAAATTGTGAAGATGATTAGTCAGTGAGTTAGAAAAGATTAAGATAAGGGCATTGAACCACCTGGTAGGCCTATATTATATAGGTGATATATTATTGAATCGTATATAAGGATCAAGTAAGCCACAACTAATCTTTATCGAAGTCATTAACAGGGTCTATCCGTGTCACCCCTTGTAAGAAAAAGGGTATTTTAATCAGATATAAGTAAAAATAAGACATAAAAGATCTGTTACTGAGATTAGAGGAAAGGTATAGCATCACTTGGGCATGGCCACATCGCTAAAATGAAGTACAGAGTTGCAGAGAAGTGGCCTCAGTAACCGGAATAACAATGAAAGAAAAACAAAAAACAATTCAGAGGAAAACTAGAAGACAAAAACGAAAGCAAATAACGATTTAATTTAAAAAACATCCGAGGGTAATACCATCACAATTAATAGTCTTACTGAAGGCCGAAAAAATCATAAGCAAGAATAAAGGCACGTAGGCCTATAAACAATATTCGAGCTGGCTTGTGAGTCAAGGATATAAACACAATAAATATAGGCTACACAACTCACAATTATAAAACTTTAATTTAACGAAATGAAAGTCTTATAATTGTTAGTTGTGTATATTTATTGTGTTTACAACATAGGCACGACAGGAAATGCGACATCACACATTTGCAAATGTGATTATATATTAACTAAATTATTGCAAATAACTCTGAACTAATAACAGGAGTACGCTTACGAAAACGAAGCCACAGGTAAAATTCACAGACATTTATTAGCTAGAACGGTATTAAACATGAACAGCATAACCCTATCAACTCTCTAAGCTCCATAACCAGGCGTGAATATGATAAATAACTGATACATAACAAATATATATATATATATATATATATATATATATATATATATATATATATATATAATGCAGGTGAATGAGTGTCGTCTGAAAAGCAAACTGTAATCAACGAAACGACAACAATATTATAAAACACTACAAGATAATAAGTTAACAAACTAAATATCAAGAACTCTGTAAATATTGTAAACAGGTTAATTTAATAATGAAATTTATAACTGAAAAATGAAAAGAAAATATGTAAGGAATTTTGCACTAATATCAGGTAAAGGTTTCATCCAACACAGTATAACTTATGTTTGTTATTTTCAACAAATTTTTACGCACAGTTTATATTTGGCTGAGACCTTGGCTGATTCGTTGATGATAATAATAGCTGACAGAAACACTAGCGTGTGAAGCCATTAGACGTAAACAAATATATTAAAATTTGTTACTGGTGATCCATTCTCTTGGGACACATTTGAACCCCCCCTTTTTTTGTCTGTCCCCTCGGCAATCTTCCAGTAGTTAAGGCCTTTCCTAACAATGCGTCTATGAAGATCTGAGAGCGAATTTGTTGCTAATTACCCTTGCGCCTCTGGGCGGGGCGAACACAACAGTTGCATGCGTGCGTGCATATCATCCATGACGTCAAAGGACGCAATCATTTCATTAGCTTAAGTATATTCTATCCAACATCAACTCCTCTGTATATTTAATAGAATTAAACTAGCGCCGGATATTTCCAGGAAACGCTTCTTTCAGGTCAGTGCATTATTTAATGCTGGGTGTCACAGAAAAGATGGTTTACTTAAATATTGTGTTTCTGTAAGTGATGTAGAATGATGCATTTTCTGACGTTATATAATGTTAATGCTGTATGTGCTGGTTTTGTATTGCATATATAAGTCACTAGCATATGCAAAGTCCTTTTGTTCTTCGTCTTTCGCCTTCAGAGGCAACGATATCAGCGGTAGACGTTTGGAGTCTGAAAAAGTGTCTGTTACATGGCATGTCTACCTTATTTTTTTAAACGTTATCAGGGTGTCTGACAAAATGTCACTCTGTCGTTCTCTCTCTCTCTTTCTCTTTTTCCTTCTAGACCTTGTTGGCCACTTTTTTCTCGTTACCATAAATACATACCAATAGTGAATAAGATTACAATAACAACGAGTCGGTTATTGGATGGTCACCAAGTTCTGTTCGTTTATCTTTGCGCCTTCAGAGGCAACAATAACAGCGGTAGACGTTTAAAGTAACAGTAGTCTATTACATAAAATCCCTACCTTATTTCTTTTAAAGTTCTACAATTCAAGGTGTCTGACAAAACTTCAATCTGTAGTTCTCTCTCCCCCCCCCCTCTTCTCCACTTTGTTGGCCAATCTTGTCTCATTACCATAGTTACATAGTATTAGTAGCAAACGAGTCAATTATTATTGGATGGTCGAACCAAGTTCTTCTTTCCATATTCCTTAACACCTTCAGAGGCAACGTTAGCAGCGATGGACGTTTGGTATTTGTAAAAGTGTCTAATATATTAAATGTATACCTTCTTCCTTTAAAAGTTCTACAAACCAATGTCTCTGAAAAAACGTCACTCTGTCTATCTCCCTCTCTCTCTACCCCTCTCTTCAATTAGGCTACAATGATAAGTCGATTATTCGCTAGATACTAATCTCTTCTGTATGTCTTTTGCTACGCCTTCAGAGGGAAAGCTATTAGCGGTAGGGAGTTGTGGGTGGATTAAGTGCCTACTAAGTCTACTTTATTTGCTTGACGTTGAAAAAGAGGAATTTAAGTTTGAAAATAAACAACTGTCTAGATGTGTCTCTCTTGTGCGTGCGAATCTACCGGTTGTTATATTTCTGTGAATACACGCCCTGCTCTGTGATATTAATAGTATTTGCTCAACAACTAGGATCCGCGATGGAATTATTAGCCGTAACGCGGTGGAAGCGGCTGTTGGCGTGCTATTTATTGTCTACTGAGAAGGTTGGCACTTGAAACTCACTAACATATTCACGAGCATATTTGTGTAAACGTCCTTAAGTCAGAACATTACAAAACAAACCTATTGACTCTAACAAATGGAATTCAAAATCTCTGCAAACCAATAGCAGTTTGTGATTTTAACTTATAATTAGGCCTATCTTTACCTGAAATTTTTTATATTTATTTAAAAACAGTTTTATGCAAAAAATTTCTACCCAACACTAAAGTAAGTTAGATTTGTACAAAAGTTATTAAACAGTGCATCAGCACAATTAATCTGTGTAGCAAACGGATGGACGTAAAGAATAAACTTTTATAAAATTGAGTTACCTTTTTCAAATATTTTATTATACCGAAAATTTTTAAAAGACATGTTTACTCCATGTTAGGGTACATTTAAAGAACACTCAGGTTTCATGTTAAATTTATTCAGAAATAAAATTTTTGTAAATGGGAAAACAGCCCATTGATTCCTGCCAACCCCATCAACTTCCTTCCGCCATTGTCGTCGGCGTCGGTTGGATGTATCGAGTAGACTAAGCCTTTGAAACAAAACAGGATCCAAATTCTGCGGCATGCACAAAACCCGATCAGAATAAAACAACTCTACTTTTCAACAAAACCCTATTGCCCCTTTGTTCTTCGACTGTACAAATACTCTACAGGTTTTCGCTTTCAAGGTCACGCTTCCCAAATTCGCATGCCCTACACGAGGTCTATACAGAAAACACACAAGGCAATATGTCCATTGGTCCAACATTTCAACCGCCTCTATTATTATCCTAGGTTCGACCTTGAGTATAACTTATTCAGAAAATAAATTTAGTTTTGTAGTTCGAAAATGTAGTAGCCTACTGTGTGCTTCTTTATTGTTTGGTTTTCAAAAGTGTTTGAGTACTTTTAAAAAATTCAATGATGATAGCATTTTATTTTTAACTTACTGTTATTAACTTCACAGAAGAAGCCACAAACATATCGTTTTATTACAGCAGAATTGAGATTGACCGTAATTCTAGAGACTGACAGTAGGTGTCATAACTAAGTTGGTAAACTCATTTTTAAAAATAAAAATTGTTTTGGGTTTAACATTTTTATTTTAAACTATATAAAATATATTACATACACAACTATAGCTATAAAATAAGTTTCAAGTAGGTTTTATAACACTATCTTGTTTTCTAATTCAAATTTTACAAAAATAAATAATAACTAGCTGTACACTTAGTATGAAAATTAATTTTACCGAGAAAAACTAATTTTTATACATATACATGCAATTTAAATCTGTAATTCTGAACATTAAAAAAATATTAAAAAACATTTTATTTACAAGAATTAAATAAAAGTGAAGAACTATAAAAGTACAAGAATAGGTAACAGGAGTATTCTTGCATTCACCGTTAAAAAACTTCCACTAAATCGTTGTTCTTGTACAATATTTAAGCAAAACTGTGTGTCTTTATTGTTTCAATATGCCATTTGATTAGACAAATGGGTGACAGCCCTCATTAAAAAAGTAAGATGTAAATAACTCTACACATACAACTACAGTCAACATGGTGGGGGCAATAATCTATCAACTGTCAGCTGTTATCGATCGCTTGCACAGCTAAAGATAGAAGGCCAATCTTAATAACAGTACAAGGCTGGAGACACATTTGGCGTTATTCGTCCCATCGTTTTTTTGTACCGTTGCCGCCGTATCAGTAGTGGCGCGTAGGTTGGTGTTGCTAATTGCACATTAAGCTGTAAAATGGAAGGAGTGTATGTTAAGCTTTTTACTAGCACACAAATTAAGCTTTCTGTGTGTGGTATGATTTTATTATGGTTAAACTGTTATTACTGTTAAAATTATTACCAACATTTCCACCGGTTGAATACAATTTCTCAGTCTAGTATTTTTCCTTTGTATATGATTTCTGATCAGATTGTACAGCTCCTCAAATGGCGAGATTGACATCCAAAAATAATTGAAAACCTTATCTTCGTAATTTCTCAGTTCAGGAAACGAAGTGTCAAATGCCAGAAGTTGTTCTCTATTCATGATATACACAACACTATTCATGTACAAACAAATGCGTGGAAACTTCGATCTAATGCCGAGTTGTATTCCTTATACAAAGATGCAAATGTGGTCTAGTTTACCAAAACACGACGTTTAGAATGGTTGGGTCACATCATAAGAATGCCCACCAATAGAACGCCTAACGAACTTTTACATGGCCCTTAGATTGGCAAAAGAAGTGTTGGCCGACCAAGAAGACAATGCCAGGCTACAGGACCTTGAGGAAGATTTAAGTATACTCAGCGTTACAATATGGAAACGGAAGAGGAAGTACATGGCGGGATATTGTTCGGGACATGGTGGGAACTCAACATCGGATGAACCCAAAACTGTGTAATAACGTGTTTGCGTCGTCTTATAGCACAGCGAAGCATTATACAAAATAAACATCCTTCATCATCCATGTTGTCTCGTCAACAGGCGACTGCTGAATGAGGGAGGTGGGAGGAATCGCAATAGAACGCCGAAATTCGCGTCTGCCGTCTGAAAGCGCCATTGCCACAGCCAACAGCGCTTTCCAACGGTTCGTCGACGTTTTGTGGCCCGTGTGAAACAGGCCTTAAGGAAGCCAAGGTCCACCCCGGGCTGAAGCTTTACATAGTAAGTAAATATTTATAATATAATAAAACGACAGTTAAATAGAGAGTTGTTGCACAGTGGTCAGTGATCGACTGATGCAGAGTTGGTATGACGATTAGACGGCACGGATATTTTACCGCCCAGTGTGTAAAGGCGACATGTTACAGCGACGGTAAATAAACGTTCGAACGAAAAAGATCTTGTAGGCGGAGTGTGACTCCAGCCTTATATGGGTGAAACTTTTATTCCTTTATGGAAAATAAAATGCATATGTTATTATTTTATCATTGCTAAGGGTAAGCGTTTTTAAAGTGCTGCATCTTGAAAACTCAAAATATTTTTATAAGCTCAACTTAAATAAGATATGAACTTGGGGTGTGGGTGAAGCTAATTATTTAATATAAAATTACAAAAACTAAATAAATCAAACACACTTTAGTGACCAAATCATCATCAGAGCTGGTTGTAAATAAAGGTCAATTTAATGATATTGACGATGACTTGGAAAACGAAACGCGTTTTATGTAATAAACATCTTTTATTGGCTGTATGATAGTTTTATTATTAATTAGTAGAGTTAACTGAATAATTATTTTATTGTATATTCACATACAAAAAACATAGTTTTTTTTATACACTAACACAAAATGTATTGTGAGTAATACAGTATTAGCTTTCTAATATAATCATCCTATTTCAATTCTTTGTTTACTGGTTTTTCAAACAAAAACTAAAAATTATTTTGTTTTAAAATATTTAAAATATTATTTTTCAAAAAGTCTAGCTCATCAGGTTTTGATAGAAAGCCATTATTTCCAGCATCATTTATCTACTTATGAATTGGACCTTTCTTTTATCCCTTTTATTTAGCCCTTGATGTTCTATTATTAAGAGGTAGGCCTATATATTAAGTACATTTTTCTGCCTTCCCTAACATTACAATCTTTTCCTCTGTTGGCACATTTCGGAATGACTCCATTTTCAAAACTCCAATCGTACTCTTTAAGTTTTGAGAATGGAGTCATTCTGAAATGCGTCGACAGAGAAAAAGATTGTAACATTGGAAAAGGCAGACAAATGTATTCAAACATATAGAAATATTCCTAACAGAAAGATGAGTATATTAAAAATAAAGAGGTATTTTAAAAAACAGGAATGGAAATGTATCTTACAGATTACAAATCTTAGAATATGTTTTTATATCAGTTAATGATGATATTAACTGATGTTTTTCATAAGGTATTTAATGAGATCTACAGTAGCCTTTTCCAGTAAGTAGATGCAATAGCCAATTGCCAACACCCAATGTATATAGTCATAGTAAGGCTCAAACCACCCACCAGAGTATTTTAGTAGTTAAGCAAAAAGAACAAGACATCATACAAGTAGAATTGTTGTAATAAAAAATTGCTCAAAATAAAAATTTGTTTGAGAGCATAATGTCTTTAAACTATTAAATACAAATTTGTACTATTGTTTTTTTAGATTACCAGAAATTTTTGTTAAAAAAAACAAAACTTAAAAAACCCCAATAAAATTTGAATAGTACTTTTTCTGTACTCCTTAAAATATATTCTTCTAAAGTAGCACTTACTTCAGCTAAATGAAGATCAATAACTCTTGCAATGTGCCTATGGTAGAAAATCAACACATAGCTAAAAGCTATACCACTTCGATAATCAATAAATTGTATCACCTTTTAATAACTAAAGTCCAAAACCTAAGCTTAAAAACTTACTTCCTAAATTTACAAATGACAGGACACTATTTCATATATAATCTGAAACATTATAAACTAACTAAAACCTTTTCTAAAATTAATTAAAAATAATCTACTCCACACATAACCACCTCATTTTAAAGTTAAAATATAATCCTCTAAATACATACCATAAAACCAGACAAATACAACACTTGAAGCATGTTCTATGAAACCAAATGGAAAGATCATTTCACACATGTTACCAAGAACACACTAAGACACCCAAATTCACAATAGTCATAGTACAATAGTTGTAGTTCTGAAGGCCTTATAGCTACAAATGTTAACTACACAAACATTCAAACCAAAGTACAAGAATTAGGTGAACTCAACAAGAGCGACAGACTTCACATTAAATACAAAAATTGTAAGTAATTATTGCAAAACTGAGTGGATACTTTGAACTTACTTGCTGACACATTTCGAAATAATCATTTCATTGACGAAGCTGGCCTGCTTTAAATAGTAAAATAATCTCAATAAAATCTTTATTTGATCTTATAAAATAATTATTTATATTTGTTGATTCCATTTTCACGTGAGCTATTAGTTTTCATCTGAGTTACGGTCTGAGTTAAGAATAGGACACATCTCCCGAAATGGCTGTCCTCAACAAATATAAGTAAGTGCTACTATAGGCAAGTTTGTAAATATTTATAATTATTTAGTTTGATTTGCCGAATTTATTATTAAAACAAATTTATGAAAAACTTATTGAGACATTTAACCATAAAAACAAAGTAAATAATTCTTAAATTTACTCCAATTATTTGCCAAGCTCAATAAATCGCTATTTTATTAGCAAGTTAAAAAGTTAATGTTTTGATGATCATTATGAACAACAAAAATGCATTAAAAAATATACTTCAAAAAAGAGTTTATTTTTACTCCTAAAATGCAGTGTTCCTTTTTGGTTTTAGTAAATATAAAAGATGCTAAACATTCAAAACAAAATACAAAAATGAATGATGCAATATTCAATCATTTTTATTAATGGCTATAGGTATAATTTTCATTCGTTTTTTCCAGGAGGACTTTTTGATCCTGACGACGCAAACCTGGAAGTGGCATTCAACATAACTGCACAGTTAATCAATGAGGATCAAACATTTTTGAAAGATGTGCAGTTGTTCGCTCAAATTGAAAATGTACCACAATTTGACAGCTTTAGAGTTTCTGACAAGGGTAAGAAAAAATAAGTGCTAAAAATTAGGTTAGGTTTTTTAACGATGTTATACATTAGTTAACTCCTAACCACTGCATATATATAAAGAGGTAAAAAAAGAAAACAGTACATCAAATTATTTATTCACTTTTAGTAAAATTCTGTAAGATAACAAATAATTGTTTCTAGTAATCCATTTAAAAATGTTGATTTGAGGCTAACTGTTTTAATGAATTGTTTTGTGATTAGGAATACCTCAAACTCTCATTATAAACATTCATAAAATTATAATACAAAATATTTCTAAACTTCACTAGGTAAAGTGTCACTGACCTTCGGTATATAAATAGGAATTCAGGCATTATGACTAAGGTCAAGTAACTTATACACAGACTGTCTTTATTACATGATATTTATTTTATAATGTTATATTTTTCTCAAAAGTTACATATTTTCAACACATCAGGAGTATCAAAGATATTTGGTTTTTTCAAGATATACTCAAAATTTGAACATACAAGCATTTCTACACTTTTAAATCCATTCCTTCCTGTAACTTAAATATAAAATTCAAACCAAGATCAGATGTGATCACCTGAGAATGGGGGCCGTCAACAAACATTGGTAGTCTAATTTAAATTAATCACCTAAACAATAGTTTATAACTATCCGAACTTTAAATTAAGTAAATTTATTAAAACGTACTGAGGCAGAACGTTTTTGATCGCTGGTTGGCGATCTTCATCGGTGTCTTCTGCTTGGAGATGTCGGGTCAAGCGGTGATGGTTTTAAAGGTGGGTTTTCGATAGTATCAAAGGGTATGTGTGATTTGTATTGTGTTTGTTTGTTTAATATGTTTGTACTTTGTGTTTTTGTGTGTCTGTAAATTTCATATTGTTCTAGTATGTTGAGATGTGGTCCCTTTTTGTTGATGTGTAGGATTTCTAGGTTATTGTAAATGTCTGTGTATTTGTGTCCTGTTTCTTTTATGTGATTGTAAAATGTTGAGTTGGTGTTCAGTTTGTGTTCCTCGACTCTTTGTTTAAAGCTGCGACCTGTTTGTGCCAATGTAGAATTTGAAAGGGAGAACAAAATTATACTGATTTTTCATTAGGATGTGAAAGATATTAACAATAGAGAACATACTGATTAGCTAAATGCAGCTTTTAGAGAAACGAGAGTTAGAATGCAAGAAAAATACTCATCATTGTGAAGAATAGTATCGTGTTCTAATTTGACACCTCCAGATTTTACTTCCATGCAAAAATCTTAAGCAAGTTTTGGTTACATAATTCCTGTGTTAAATTATTTCAGACGAAGTTATAACTTTATAATAAGCATTTACGCCTTTCAAGTTATTCAGGTCAAGTTTTTATTTTGAAACAAATTTCATAGTTTTATGATATTGTTTAACAGAATCTTGTTTCGAATGTAAATTGTTGGGCAGTAAAACTATTCAATCGAATATGAACAATCATTATTAAAATAACCTTATTATTAAAAAATTGTTTATTTGTTATAAATTTATTTTGATAATGTCTAGTAATTATAAGATACATACATTTATTTTGATATGTCTGGTATTTATAAGATAGGGCACAAGAGATACAAAGGCAATATTATTAATATTTTACAAATATTATTCCTTTATGTTTACAGTTTTTAACATGGCTTCACAAACATATGAAAAACATTATTTTTTGTCTTAAACTTGATCAACAAGATATAGAATTTTCTAAAGGTAGCTTTTACCTTGTTGTTGTGTATGGGCCAATGTCAACAAGGTTTATCTGTTGCATTTTCAACTGTTACTCTAGGAAGCATATAATTTTCATTGTACCTATAAATTCAAAATAGAAACAAATAATATGTAATAAGTAGAAAATAAAAAAATCTTTCAAAATAGCCATCTTGATCAAAAATTAGAGTAAATGTTATTTGTAAGAAAGTGTAGAGTTAACAATACAAATAAACTCCAACATGATAATTTTTTATGAATGTTATGTACATTTTATTTGCAAAGCAAGCATCTTCAGAGACATCAAATCCAAACTGATGATGGCTTGGGGTTATAAATTCACAATTTCTTTAAATATTATAAAAAGTATAAAAATTAATAATATTATGAAACCATATTAACTTTTCCATTTATTGGCTTTTCACCCAATATAAAAATTACTAATTACTAAATACTAGTAGTGTTTCTATTAGTGCTATTCATATTTTTATTCCACTCTAAAATTTCCATTTGAAAATAAATTACCTTGTTACTACATAATTACCTCATATATTCAAACGACTTATACCTACAAAATTTACTTTTATACTATCTCACATTACTAACATCAAAGATTTATTTAAGGTTTCTCTAAAAATATAAGATTTATAACAATGTCCAAGTTATATCAGAGTTGACTGACTGCCAAAACATGTGTTGAAACATTGTGCTTATTCTCCCTTAATATTGTGCTACCTTTATTCTTTGATTCCGCCTTCGGAGTTTTATTTTAGTAATTTCTAGATTGTATTTATTAAATCCAGCCTAATTCTGTTTATATGTGGCTTCTAAAATGTTAGTTAATAGGGGTTTTGCTTTTTAAACTAAGTGTGGTGGAAAAAAAATTAGAGAAGTCTCTTCAATATTATTCTTTACCTAATTCTTATGTACATCTTGCTTACTATTTATGAGTAGTGATAAGAAAACAAGTAAAATAAAATTCCTTTAAAAAGTCAGTTCCTACTTAATCAACAAAGACGAATTTTATTCTAGTTTCATTTTATTTATAATTACAATCAATATAAATATGTATAGATATATCTCAGAAACATAATACTAAAATTAACACTACAGACAGGGAAAACAAATACATCACATTACCATACATAAACAAACAAACAAACAAAATAGCCTGCAAATTTCAAAAAATAGGATACAAAATAGCATACAAAACTAATAACAAGTTACAATACAAAATACAACACAACACCAACAACAAAGATAAACTACAAGCACCAGGCGTATACAAACTGAACTACAACGAATGTAACGAATTATACACTGGACAAACAGGTCGCAGCTTTAAACAAAGAGTCGAGGAACACAAACAGAACACCAACTCAACATTTTACAATCACATAAAAGAAACAGGACACAAATACACAGACATTTACCATAACCTCGAAATCCTACAAATCAACTAAAAAGGACCACATCTCAATACACTAGAACAATATGAAATTTACAGACACACAAAAACACAAAGTACAAACATATTAAATGAACAAACACAATACAAATCACACATACTCTTTAATACTATCGAAAACCTACCTTTAAAACTACCCAACATCTCAAAGCAGAAGACACTGATGAAGATCGGCACATAGCGATCGAAAACGTTCTGTCTTAGTAAGTTTTAACAAATTTACTAAATTTAAAGTTCGGATAGTCATAAACTATTGTTTAAGTGATTAATAATACTAAGTGACAAAATAGAAAAAGAATTTCTTGCAATTCTCTATTTTCCTTCCTATGTATGGTTTTGGAATATTATTTTTATTTATAACTATTTATACCCGTTCTTTTTTTTGTCGCTTGCATTGTTTTGTACTTTGTTTTTGCTTTCCTTTTGGTCTGTTTGTGAAGCAAGGTTCGTTAATTAGTTTGTTTTATTCTTTCCATTCATTTTTAATCCTAGAGCATTATTTATAATATTGTGTGGTAACCATGGCAACAATTTAAGGTTGTGCAATGGAGTTTTTGACAACAGCCAGATAGGGGTAAAAGAAAAATTCATATACATCTTTGAGAAATACATTTCTAGCAATGGGAAAGCTGGCTCAGTGCCAAAAGCGTTAGACTCTGATCACGAAGATACTTAGCTTAAATTCGACTCAAACTTCCCAAATTTTTATAATTTAACTACTGAATAAATATTAAAAAAAAATTGTATTATCACAATTGTCATCCTCTATAGGTTAAATAAAATGTATTTGAACTTTATTGTATGAATAAAATGTATTTTATTAAGGATAGAAAATTTGTACAAGATATATATCAGGAGAGTGATAGAAGGAAGTAAATAATAACTAGAAAAAGATCTGAAGAAAACGAAACTAACCTGTAAAGAATATAATTACAATTGAATTATATAAAATTTGTGAAGAAATAATTTCACTATTCAACTATTTACATAATTATTATGAAAATGTCATTTAATTTATATACTATCAGAAGTTTGAAAAGCATGTTTAAAGAATCACGAATCCCTTTAGAAATTAACACCAAATGAAAAGAATTAAAAAAGGTTAAAATCATCAACATTTTCCGAACATGAAATCAATCATCTAAGATGAAAAAATGGATAAAGGATGTTTTGGATTTAAAGCAGAAAAACAAATTTAAATTGAACTCCAAGTGACAGGTTCATTGAAATATGGTTAAGAATGCCCAATACACTTTCAATATAAGTTTCATATCGATGATTTAGTGAAAAATTGTTTAGGGTGAAACAAAAAGGTGATTTCTTTAAATTGTGTACAGTCATTGACTCTGAAAGCTTTGCACAATTATGTCCTTTAGTAATAAAGGAACACTGGAAAAGTCAACAGTATACTTTTGTAATACAAACTTCTACTTAAACATTGATAGGTTGACAAGTGCTCAAAGGGAGTTTTGGCACTTTTTCAAGTTAGGGGGGCATATTAGCTTTCTTTCATAACACTTATATGCAAAACTTTAAAGAGACCAAATCTGTTTAAAAATAAAACCATGAAGATGTCCAAGAGATGCTCCTACTCCAGAGAAAATAGGATCTTTATCCAGAGCAGTTTCATTTAGTTTTTAAATAGGCATCTGCCATTTTGATGTCCCACAAGAGTGTTTACCAAATTCTCCATTTTGATTTACGGTTTGATTTGTAAAAGCAACAGATTGCACAATGATTGAATGAAAACTGTCATTTGTGTCCTTCCTGACTTGCCTTTATGTCCTCCCTCCAAGGGGAGCATGCCTCCCAGTTTTGGAACCCATGACAGTGCAATTGATACTTTATTTTACTCTTAAATATGAAATTTGGAAGCTTAATTTTCAATGTGGTACAAAGGGGATGAGAATATCACACTTTAGGTTTTTGTTTATCATGATGACGGTCTTATTGGAAATAATATTAATAATGCCATTTTTATATCCTACAAGAGTGTTCACCAAGTTCTTCATTTTAATTTATGACTTGATTTGTACAAGCTATAGATTGTACAATGATTGAATGAAAACTATTACAATTCTGTCTGCAAATTAAGACAAATATAAATGAGGACAATGAATTTTTAGTTAAGCCACTGATAACGGTTGCCTGTTTTCATCTTTCAGGTTATATAAAGAAGCAGGACCATCATTACTGTATAGACAGCAGCCTGTCTTTTTAAGGCCTTTTACATACCAACAAGATCACAGTAAAATATGCAACAGGGCCAAGCCTTATTTTTTGGCAAATGAAATTGAAATCATAGTTACTGTAACTTGAGATCAGTATGTTAAAAATGCTGTGATCTTTAGTTTAATCTAAATTGAACAATGTCCCATACTTTAGACAACATAGTTTCACCAGGATGGTGTGACATTGTACATTGCATGCCAATAACTTTAGAATTGTCATCCCAAGATTTGGAGATATTCTCTGGCTTGAATATCCCTAGATTTATCCATTTGGGATTTTTTCTTATAAGGCTACCTTAAGAGTTCGGTCTATAAGAGTTGGCCAAAAACATTGATGAGTGTAACAAAGAATTAAAAAAAAAAATCATGGCATCTACAAACTAACACTGTAAATTAAAAATTCCCAACATAATGTAGAACATTAAGTATTCTCTAAGCCTGTCTCTGTTTCCACACTAAATCTTAAAGAAAATATTTTAAACTTGTAAGTAATTTTGTAGGCCTAAACATTTTACAGTATGTGAACTACTGGCTATGGGCGTTGTGGGTATATTCGGCCCTCAGTCTGAGGACACGACAGACCATGTGCAGTCAATGTGTGATACAATGGAGATTCCTCACTTGGAGTATCGTTGGAACTCAAGACAAAGGAGAGGATCATGTCTTGTTAACCTGTTTCCATATCCAGCAGTTTTAGCAAAGGTATTTTAAGGCAGTTAAATAAATAAAATTATATTAAGGTAATTTAAAATAAAGATACTTTTGAAGTTTGTTGTATTAGACATTTAAAAGTAATATTATTTAAATTTTATGTATGATTATCTGGGCAATATAAATATGAAATTGCTTTTTATATAAACTAATTAACGAAAGGCCAAATTTATAACTTGAGCATATTTTTGAAAAAACTTACAAATACAAATAATTTTTAAGACACTAACAGACATTGTTGAAGATTACCTAGTGGAAATTAAAGTATTTTTTTCTCAGTAAGCTTTTCATAAATTTTTACAATTACAAGTTGAGCAAGGGGTTAATCAGTTTAACCCATTCACTACCAAAGACGGAATTTGGACGTCATCAATGTTTGAGTTCCGTAAATTCCAAGGACGTACAATGCCCGTCCTGTAGTTTTAAGAAGGTTTTCTTGTAATTTAACTGATAGCGTTGGTGTCTAATTATGCATAGCTGTTTTCTATACTCTTAGTTTGGTGTTCCTGTAAATATAACCTCTATTTTAGTTCTGCTTACGTTCTTATTTAGAAGAGTTTGCACGCGCATTCTTATGTTATGTTCGTTGTTTAGTTTACATTTTATAATGGCTAATCATGAACAGGTATTTTCTGATTCAGAAGAATTTACAGAGTTCATAAATACTGTATTATTTGACAGTGATGAAGAAGTAATGGAAAATACTACTTTGACTGTGGGGTTAGTGAAAGTGATAGTTCTTCTGAAAGTAGTAATGCCGGCGATGAAAATATGATAACACTGAGTTGGGTGTCTAGTGATACAGATTGGTTGGGTTTTTCTAAGTCTAATAATGTGAATAATTTAAGATTTAGTGATAATTCAAGAGTGGACCCTATTATTTCACGACGTTTATCCGACAAATCCACTGAATTTTAGCAGAACAACTACTACAGTCCACACAGCTACCAAACAGGTCAAATTCTGGACGACCATCCATTTCAACAGATTCGCCTCTACACCTACAAGGGAAATATTGAGGCCACTTTATTTAAAAAATTTTCATCAACAACAAAAGCTAGGCCTCTACAAAACAGGAAAAGAGGAAAGAAACTGTATATCAGTGCAAAAAATGTAAAGTTCCACTACATTTGGAAGACTGTTTTGAGATTTATCATACCCAGACAAACTATTAAAATTTAATTAAACTGGTGTATATATTGTAAAAAGAGTGTAAATATGCTTGTCCATTAGTGTAACAAATCACAATGAAGAAATAGCTGAGGCGAGTGTTAATAATTCATTTTTGGCGCTAATTCAAACTATAAAAATCAAAAATATATTTGGTACTGAAGGTCACATTTTTTTATGATTAATCTTGTAGTGAATGGGTTAATATAATCGTTAAGGTTTTGCTGATCATTCTGGACAATAAAGTCTACAAATCAACTATTTTAGTTATAAATAGTTAAAAACATTAAAACTTTTAAATGTTTTAAACTTGCCTATAGTAGCCCTTACTTTGCTTGTTGAGGACGGCCGTTTCGGGAGATGTGTCTCTTTGTCATCTCAGACCGTAACTGATCTCAAGGTTTACGTAGGTTAGGGTGGGGGTGGGATATTTTGGTGGTGTGGGTGTATTTTGTGTGTATTAGGAGTTATGATGTCAAAAAGTGCGTGTGAGTTGTAATTGTATTGAGTATGTATGTAGGGTGTAGTTTGAAGTGCCTATATATTTCGTATTGTTCGGTTGTGTAGCGTTGGTTATTTCTGTGTTGTTTATGAAGAATTTGTAGGTTAGATGTTATGTCTATGTAGTCATGTTTTGTGGAGTTGAGGTGATCGGCGAAGTTTGATTGGTAGTTGTTGTTTTTTAGTGCTTTTATATGTTCTTGGTAACGTGTTTAGAATGACCTCCCTGTCTGGCCTATGTAAAAACTGGGGCATGAATTTAGTGATTACTAGTAGCTCATGCGAAGATGGAATCAACAAATGTTAAAAAAACTTGTGCATATGTTACACTTGTCTACAGTAGCACTTATTTGTTTTGATTATTGAGGATGGCCATTTCAGAAGATGTGTCCCATTGTCAACTCAGACTGTTACGGATTCAATAATCAAAAAAAGTAAGTGCTACAATAGGTGATTGTAACATACTAACAGATGTACAAGTATTTTTAGTCAAATCTAGTAGCTCAAATGAAGATGGAGTTAAATAATATAAATACTTATTAAATAAATACTATTTAGACCAATTAAATAATAATTATGATTAAACTATTACCACTATTAAATTACTGTACATACAAAGGAAACTTTTATTCCACTAGTGGATGGCTGTCACATGTGTGACATAATTTCCCACAAATGACTATCTTTTATATAATGGTATGTTTGACCATTTGGCTTTCAATACTTACTACACAAAAAAATAAAATAATATTACATAAAGTAACTTTAGGCTCATTTTAAAATTTTTTCCCCCCAGTAAATCACCCAATATTATAATAAAATCCAGGATGGGTTTTACTTGAGATGTAATCCCTAGCTTTTTACATGAAATTTTCATTTCTTATATTTGAGGCTCAGAAGGGTGTGCAAAATTCCCATATCTCTAGATGGATTCACCCTTGTCTATAGTTTAGTAATTCCATTCAACGGATGAAGACACTTAATGCAATTTATACTATATTTTACTCTTATACATGCAATTTGGAAGCTTAGTTTTCAATGTGTTACTAAGGGAATATGAATATCACACTCTAGATTTTTGTGTATTACCATGATGATGGTCTTATTGGAAACAACATCAATATACTTGAAAGAACAAATGCTTAAATAAAAATTATGCAAAGGAAACATTCAGAGAAAACCACGTAAAGGAAATCATTACACATATAAAATCTAGTACACTAACAATTTCATTATGTGTAGTCATTTTTTGTAAGCAAGATTAAGAACATTTAAAGAGTATTAACAGTATGTGTCAATATTTTAATAAATATACTCTTGAGTTAGTTTATTAATATTGACAAATTAAAAACCACATATGCAAGGAGACGAAAAATAAAACTAAAGGAGAAATACAATTGTTGAGTCAAAACCCTCTTATCCACTTTGGTTTAGGGAATAGAGGATAAGAAGATATAATTAATTTAGATTTTACCCATTGTTTGAGTCTAAAACATGAAGAATTTATTTGAAAAAGATGGACCATGATAGTTTTAAAATAAAAATTTTATTACTATTATTTAACCCTGATTGAAGAATGGAGAAAGCTTTGTGAGAAAATTATCATCCTAAATTATTCTGTTCCCCAAAATGTTTCAGGGCTGTTAGTGTATGCAGATCATAAAACCAAGATGAACAATTGTGTAATTTTGAATTTTTCCTATTTTCCCTAAAATAAACAAAATACAATCACACCTAGAAAAAAAGTTGAGGCTGATTTGTAAGTGAAGGTAGTTGTTTAATAATATTAACACACACTAAATATGTTTTTGACACCAAATTTGTTGGTGTAATAATCAAGTTTATATTTACTTGTTATAAAATATAGTGTTGACCTTGTCATTTAATTGTTTTGTTTTTTGTTATAACTGTAATTATTTTGAGAATGGGTTATTCTTATTATTCAATAGCACTTATGAGGTCATATTATATGTTTTTGCATAGAAAAACATTTATATAAGTGTGATACTATGAATAATCCAAGCATCAGCAATGAAATATAAAATATAATTGAACTAAAGTTATAAAAGTATTTGGAGGTCAGCAGGTTATGAAAATTTCTGCATGGCATTTTATGTTATTAGTACCCTACTATCATTTCCTCAGTTTACATCATACAGAACCTTCATACATAATGCAACAAATATTGTACAAACCAGTCATACATACATGAATGACATGTATGTCATTATAAAATGAAATGGGAAATGACATCCTTGAAAAAACATGTAATTTTCCTTATTACACTTTTGCTATTACTTGCGACCAGACTTTTTGTTAACTAAAAGTTGTTAAATTGTTAACTTACACTTGGAGGAAACAATCTCGTCTTACGACTTCTTCAGCCTTGAATTTTTGCAGCTAGGAATGCTGCAGTTGTGCTTCCTCGGTACCATTTTTTATGAAAATTAGAAGTGATGTGATCGAAGAGTATGTGTGATCTGTGCCGTGTTTGTTCATTTAAGATGTCATTTTTATGTGTGTTGCTATGTCTATATATTTCATACTGTTCTAGTGTGTTTAATTTATGGCCTTTGTTGCATGTGTGGAGGATGCTCATGTTATTTTCCATACTTTTGCATGAGTGTTTAGTGTCCATGAGGTGATTTGCAAAGGTGGATTCAATAGTAGTGTGCAGTGCGCTTTTGTGTTCTTTATATCTTTCGGCAAAAGATCTGCCTGTTTGTCCAATATAGAACTTATTGCAGTTGTTGCATTTTAGTTCGTATACTCCTGGGTTATTGTATGTGTTGCTATTGTTATTAATGCTGTGTCTGATAGCTGTTTTGCTTTTATTTGTTGTTTTGTAAGCTACATTGTATCCTGCTTTTTTGAATTGGTGTGCTATTTTATTTGTGAGTTTTATGTACGTGAGGGTGAAGAATTTGTTTGTGTTCGCGTTTTTGTTGTTGTTACTGTTCTTGTTGAGTATTTTTCTGTGTAGTTTGTCTATTAAATAATTATCATATCCATTTTTGTGAGCTAAATATTTGATTGTGTTTAGTTCCTCTGTGTAGTTAGTTGTGGACACATTTCAATGTTCTTTATTTTGTTTACTAAATCTATTGTGTTCTTTATATTTGTGTGTGTGTGTGTCTAGTTGTATGTACTTTCTAATAGTTCTATCCATTTGGTGAGCTAGTTTGAGTGTGGGTGATTGTTGGCAGTTGATTATCGATCTAATTGGTGTTCCTTGTTTATGTAGTTTAGGAAGTTCTTGTAAGGTAGGTGCCGTAGGCCTTATTGCTTTAAGGTATTTTTTCTGTGTTTTAGATATTACGTGTTTAATTGAATTAATTATGAGTTTAACTGTGTTGTGATATTCGTTTGTTGGGTCTTTATTTGTTTCTGAGATGTTGTTTGCCGAAATGAATTCATAAATTTTATTGTTTAAATCGTATTTTAAATCGTGTTCTCTGGATTTTTGTTTTAGTGATTTCCCAGTCTGTATTTCATTGGTATGTGTTATGCTCTTTTGGGTCTTGTGTATTCTTATTGTGTTACTAATTAAATGCCATAAGTGTTCTTGATCTTGTATTTGTGTCTGTTGTGTATTGGTTTGTGTGTCAATTATAATTGCTGTTTTTGTTTTATTGTTATCTTTGTAGTGTATATTATGTAGTGACAATTATTTAATAGACAAACTACACAGAAAAATACTCAACAAGAAGAGTAACAGCAACAAAAACACCAACACAAACAAATTCATCACCCTCACATACATAAACAAACTCACAAATAAAATAGCACACCAATTCAAAAATGCAGGATACAATGTAGGTTACAGAACAACAAATAAAAGCAAAACAGCTATCAGATACAGCTTTAATAACAATACCAACACATACAATAACCCAGGAGTATACAAACTAAAATGCAACAACTGCAATATGTTCTATATTGGACAAACAGGCAGATCTTTCGCCAAAGGATATAAAGAACACAAAAACGCACTGTACACTACTATTAAATCCACCTTTGCAAATCACCTCATGGACACTAAACACTCATGCAAAAGTATGGAAAATAACATGAGCATCCTCCACACATGCAACAAAGGCCATAAATTAAACACACTAGAACAGTATGAAATATATAGACATAGCAACACACATAAAAATGACATCTTAAATGAACAAACACGGCACAGATCACACATACTTTTCGATCACATCACTTCTAACTTTCAAAAAAATGGTACCGAGGAAGCACAACTGCAGTATTCCAAGCGGCAAAAATACGAGGGTGAAGAAGTCGTAAGACGAAAACGTTTCCTCCAAGTGTAAGTTAACAATTTGATAAGTAATGTATTACGAATTATTAACAAGTTTGTAAATAGTTATTTCGATCATTTTGTGATAAAGATGTGTTAAATTAGGTTTATTTTCTATCTGATGTTACATTGTAGTTAATTTTAGTGTATTTAGGGTAGCATCAATTTAAAATTTTATTTTATATATTCAAAATTGTCCAAAACTGTTTAAAAATTGGTAATAAAAGAGACACACTCAAACTTTTGCTTAATACAGAAAACCGTCATCTATAAATTGTGCGAAAAACAGTGGTTAATAATTACTGCTATTAATGTGCCACAATATTCAAAACCACTTCCTCTAACAAATAAAATACTTTGGTCACCAACATTTAAAAATTATCATCGTATCAAACTTTGAAGCTTTGAAAATGATTGAAGTTAGTGCCAAAATATGCTGAGAAAATAATAATTAAGTTATCTGGCAGGGTGTCAGCTCCATACCAACCTCTGAGTGGAGAAATATGTAACAGTTTAGAATATTTCTTTTTAATATGTTTCTAACAAACCTACAATATTCTAGGTTGTTTATTTCAGTTCCAAATTTCAAGAAAATATATATTTAAAATTTTAGATAAATATTATTTATCTCCATTTAAAATAGCACAAACTTGAATTGCAGAAACTTTTATAGGCTATACAAATGTAATATTTCATTTAAAAAAACCATAAGCAATTACTACAATTAATAAGAAATTAACAGATTGAACTTGAACGATCAAAAATAAACTGAGACTGAAAACTGTAAACTTTATGTTTTTGAAAACGTGACAAAAATTTATATTTTGTTCTCACTAATGGAAATCTGTAGTAGATCGCATATCTCCAAAGACATAGCCAGAGACTTGAGCGGCCAATGAGTACTTGGCTACTTGACGTTTAGAGTGGTGGGGGAAATCACAGACTCAGTATTTGTTGAGCCAGGCTGCTATACATATCGGTTGGTCACAACCATTGTGTCAAGTTCACCACTATGCCTAGGCGCAAGAGGGGTAAACAGGTGTCCTTCTATACATATCAAGTATCTTGCCACGTCACAGGAGTTATAAACAAATAAAGTCAACATGCTTTTTATAAAGTTTTTTGGTATGACTATTTTTAAGAAATCCAATAGAATTATAAAGTTTTTATTTTATTCAACTGCAAACGAACATAGTAATTAAGTAAGATAACTAAATTAAAATTTTGTTAATATAGGTTTACTCAGCTATTGTAGAGGAATGGCAATGGAAAAGATTCACTATCATTTATGCAGAGAATGATGGTTTGGTCAGAATGAATGAAATATTGAAGCATTATACCACTAGGCCTTATAAAGTTATTGTACGACAATTGGATGACAGCGGTGATCACAGGTAGGATTTGCACTTCCACAAGTTGGATATTATTTTAATAATGCAGACATGTAGCAGATATGTAAACGTGTTTTTACTACAAATTATACTTCACTATGGATGTCAGGTGTACCAATCCTCACAAAGATTCTGGCATATGTATCTTCAAATTGTATTTGGCCTTCTAAAAATTTATGAACTTCTTATTCTTTCATATTTTGTATTTAAACTGAGTTTTTACTCTCTTGATATGTACACTAATTTTTGTGTATAAATAAGTGTTTCATATAAATTTCAATTATTTTATTGAAACATACGAACAAAAAATAAGTTACTACATTATTATTTGCATAAATTACTTTATTAACAAACAATTATTTTATTGATCCTGAAAATTTGTTTTAGTAAAATTAACAGAATTTTTTATGCAGATGTGTCGACAAATTGAAGAGGAGTGGTATAGGTCATAATAAGGTTAGTCTTAGGTGTCATAAGACTTAACAAGTAAGGCAAGAAAAATATTGATGTTTAATTGGTGCCGTACAATTTCGTATAGATATTTTTCTTTTTCGAAAACACATTATCAGTGGTATTAGTAGTGCATGTCAGTGTTTATTAACTGTGTTCTCTACGTGACTTTTAACAGCAGGACATAGAACAGAAGTTTTTCATTGTGGCTAATTTAACAACAAGAATAGACTAATGACTTATTGTAAAAGGCAAGAGGTGGAGTCATTTATTACCCTTAAAATGAGATTTAATAATTAGAGAACACAATTACTTACAGGAATCCAAAAAAATATAAAACTTTGTTGAAATGTAAAAAAATATCCTTTTACAATAGTTATTACGATAAACAAAAAATAAAACCCATTACTGAATTGGTATACCTGAGGGAGTGAAATTTAGTCTCTGAAAAAAAGTAGCAACAATGCAAGTCCTGTCCCAAACATTGAAGAATGTAAATGATAACAATGATAATCAATAAAGCTTTGTTTCTAATGAATTATATATATATATATATATATATATATATATATATATATATATATAGCTTTGGTTTTTTTAAGTATAAAATTAAAAATTATGTAATTAAATTTCAATTATAGGCTATAAATTAAAATTAAAGTTATAAGTTATGAATTATATCGGCCTTAATTATAATTATATAATTTAGTTTATAATGTATGTAACTAAACAGCCACCATTAGCTGTTTGTGTTCTGAGCTGTTTCAATTGTTCAACTGCCAAATCTGAAAGTTGCAAGGTCGTCAACAATAAAGAACCCTAAATGTCTTGCTCTCATAATTCATTAGATAAGAAATGGCTCAGAGTTAAGAAACTATTTATCTAAACCTTATGCCATTCTCTTCTTTTCTCAAATATGAATTTGAGGAGTGGATAGAAGTTGAAATATAGCCTCATCTCCATATGTAACTCAATCTAGTTTTATATTCAAAGGGCTTAGAATATTTCACCATAGATTTCTCTTGGATTTAATATTTTGTAGCGATTCTTCAATAACCCTTTTCCATTTTATCAACACTCTTGTCTTACAATTTGAAGCAACATAATCTACATTATTTATGAGTTTCTTTATACACTGGCTCACATGGTCATTCATATACATAAGCATAGATTAGTGTTTTCATAGTTGAAAATTTAGTTTCTTTTCAATTTTATTGAAGAGATATTTGAGATTATTTTGCAGATTATTAGGACAAGCAATGTGATAAGGAAATGTTTGTATAGTCTTTGTTAAATCCACTATATACATGTTAACATCCTGTTCTTACAGTTTTTTGATCGTGTAACTCCTGCATGAGCTCATGATCACTTTTGAAATAATTGTTTAACCTAGATCACTAATACCTCGTTATAATGATGATGCTCCATTTCAAATATTGCTGTATCTGACAAATGAGCAGTTCACACGTATTTATCTTCCCAGTAACTTCGTACCTACAACAGCCAACGTCATATGCGCAGTTTGCCACTAGAGTTCTCATGCGTCCTAGTGAAACAGAGCTCTCATCGTCATTTTGACAATACATAAGTGATTGTGTGACTTTTTTATGTTTGTGCTCTCTTTACATATTTTTGTAAAAATGGTTTCATTTTTCTAAAAACTTGTTCTAAAACTCATTCGTTTGTTACATTCTGTGTTTTTCGAAAATAAAATGTGTTCAACATTATTTTAAAAAGACTTTTATAAACATTTTTGTTTCACTATTCCATTAAAATATAATTATCGTAATTATTATTTTTTTTCTAATAGTAGTATAAAATATGTTCTTGTAGTTACTATAACATTTTCTTACAAGCGCTAATGAAGTATGTGATATTATAATGTTTAACACATTAATACAAAAAAATTATTTTGGCTAATAAAAAAAAAAAGAAATAAGAGTAGTCAAATTGCCGATACATAAGTAATCGTCTGACCAAATTTAGACATAAGTAATCTATGGTCAATACAATTAATTTTTACATCTGCCACCGTTATTGAATTGTTGTAGTAGTCATAATATCAGTACAAGACAATTTAATAAAATTTACATGTTTTGTTTTTTAGAGATTTATTTTTAAAAATGAAAAGAAATGGTGAGAAAAACATTGTGCTGGACTGTCCTTCAAAAATGCTCCATGAAGTTCTAATTCAAGCTCAGCAAGTTGGGATCATGGGAGAGGATGTATCATACATAATAACAACACTGGTAAGTCCAATAAGCAAAATGAAAAAAAAAAAAACTATTGAGCATGAGAAATCCACTGAGTGGGATATTATCTACAATAAAAATATTATTTTTTTTAAAGTTTACTGTTTTAACTTTGATCCTGCCAAAGTATATTATGTAATTAATTCTAAAGAATTTTGTAAACGCTAGGTTCTCTAATAAATAACAATAATTCATTGAGCATTATGGTGTAAGATTTTTCCTTTGTTCCTTATTCAAGTTGGGAGTGTATTAATACACAATAACCACTATTAATTCCCTAGTTATAATTTAATCTTCAAACATGTATTTTTATTTCTGATGCCCTTATATAACAGAGGGCTCTAATAACCAAGTATTTAGTTTTCTGATGTGATACTAATAGAACGTATTAGGAGATAATTGTGAATATGGTATAGACTTTTGGAGGAGCACAGTGGCAGGAAAACATGGGGTGTGTTTAGGGTGGAAAACTTTCGAAAATATAGGACTGGAAATGAAATTTTAAGCTATTCTTGAACTTAAAAATGAAGTAGTTCATGATGGCTGGAATAACCAATGTTATCAGATGAGTTTATGCACCTAACCTTACATAAATATAAAACCAATATACATTGATACAAAATTAAAGTTAAATGAAAGTATACTGGGATCGATTTAAATGTGTTCGGAATATGAAAAATATTTCTAGAAAAATAGTACCCAAATTCTCGAGGGGGGGGGGCAATTTCCCCTACTGCCCCTCTCCTGGAGCTGCCCTTGGAAAATAGTTAAAAGTCAAGTAAACTATTTATGAGGAATATACTGTGGTTGACTTTAATAATAAATACACAAAAACCTCTTAACCATCCAAGGATGGTTTCTTGGTAACTGAAATGTAAATAAGGGTAAAATAAAGAAAGTTTGTGGTTAAGAGGTTTTTGGTGTATTTATTATTAAAGTCAAGTAAAATCTCATTTTAGAAAATTAAGTAATAATGGAGAGTTGGAGAGGATAGTTTTGCTTCTGAAAAGTGATTGCACAGTAGCCTATATACAATCAATTGCCTAACCCTCTACATAATTTAGGAAAGTAAATGATAAACCACACTTATGAAGTAAAATAATAAATATTGGAAGAATAAAAGAGAAAATAAAATTCATCACTTTTATATTTTGGTAAAATATGTTTATAGAGATAGAAGACATTAAACAAAACAAAACCAAATATAATATTCGTAATGTAACAACTTGAACAAACTTATAATAGGTAGTGTAAATTTTAAAAAGTTTATCCCGACATAACGCTTACAACTGTACTAAGCATCAAACACTAGGTAGTCCTCATTTGTGCAGGAAAAGTATGAGAATTTATGTAAAAACGCAATAATGAATAAGTAGGCCTAATGTTCTTGCTGATGTAACATGTACTTCTTGTTTCAAAAATACCATAAGTATAAAGTTTATAAATCCAATGTTACTTGTTTTGAATTGAGAAACAGAAGCATTTCATTTTATAAAGAAGCGATAAAAAAAAACTATATATAAAATGTAACAAAACTATTTGATAGTCTTAAAATTGTAATAACATTTTATTTTAAAAAAAATTATTTACATTTCAATCACATCCAGTATTATTTACAAGTTTTGTTCAAACATAAATAATGACTTTTAGAACAAATAAACACATTTGTGTATATAATGAAATGTCTTACCAATAGAAATCAAAGTACAAATAGACAGGGTATCTGATGAGAGGGATAGGGTTAGAGATGTGGTGGAGAGGATATGGTCTCGCTACTTGTCAGCTATTGCCACATCAATACCAAGTAGTGTTGGAAAGTAGTACATTATGCTATTAGGGTCAAAAAAAAGTTTAAACAAATATTGATTGTATTGTCAAAGTTCAGTTCAACCTCACAATATGATTTTGTGGATAGAGGAGAACTTCATAGCAGCTGTACAAGAAACAAAATGATAACAATTGAGAAGATTGTGATCTGTGACAATGCTAGCAAATATCAAATACAATGCTAGCAAAGACATCACCCTGTTACATCTAGGCCTTGCCAATCAGTTAATACGCATACTGCTGTCAACATTTTAGACCATACCTGCTAACAAATTCTATTGTCATTTTTCCTCACTTAGGAGTTGAAATTTAGTGTTTATTAGCACAAATAGGTTATACAGACACGATTTTGGGAATGAGAATTTATTCTAATATCTAGTACTACTTGAATTACTTAACCCTTAAATATTCTAGGATCTATTATATCAGAAAGAAGTATAACAGGTCACAGAAAGTAAAATAATTATTTTTAAGGGAAATGTTTAAATAATATTCAATAAAATTTTACTAAAACAAATGTTTACATATTCCTAAACTTTAGTCATATTTTTAACCAAATAATAACAAAACTGTACGAAAACTTTCCAACCAGAGATAGAGAGCATTTTTGTAATTGTGATAAAAATTATGTTAAAATAAACTCAAAGTAAAAAATCTTTTCTCTACAGGCATATAATTAACTGATGAATTGTTACTTTAAAGGATCTAAAAAGAAAACAGAATTCTTAGAATACATGCTTGAACAAGAAAATTTTTTAAACCATTAATATAAAGATTTTTTTAAAAGTCAATTCCTACTGAGGTCAACAAAGAAAATGTTTATTTTACTTTTTATTTCATAATTACGGTTATTATAAATATGTACATGCATATGATAGAATAATATTATTGAGTGGCAAATAGAAATCGAATTTCCTTGCAGTTTGCCATTTTCCTTTCTATATATGTTGTTTGACTATTATTTTTGTTTGTTACTATCTGTATTATTTCTTTTTTTTGTCGCTTGCTTTGTGTTGTAGTTTATTTTTGCTCTCCTTTTGCATTGTCCATTTGTTTTTTTTTTATTGTTTTCATTCATTTTTAATCGTACTGCATTATTTACGATATTATGTGGCAACCATGACAACTATTTAAAGTTATACAATGTAAGTTTCATATTCATCTTTGGGAAATTCATTTCTAGCTATGGGTAAGTTGGCACAGTGGCAAATTGCTGGATTTCAAATATGAAGACATTCATTTCAAAAGTAACCTGTAACTCCATTTAAAAAAATTTAATTAATGAATAAATATTTGAAGAACATGTAATAACATATATTGTCATCCAATCAGGATAAAAAAAAATGTATATGAACTTGAGTGGATGAATACAAAATTAGTTTATTAACGATTTAAAATTTGTAGAATTTATATATAAGAAAAGTGTGGCTATTAAAAGAAATTGAAAAAAAATTGGGAAAAACCTTGAATCTTGGAAGATACAGTATCAAATTATACGTATTAAAGATTGACTGATAATTTTCCCCAATTATTCCTACAACATCAGGTTACAGAAGGCTGTCAATTGTGTTTACGTTTTGAATTTATAAAATGGTAATGCAATCAGAGTATAAAAAAGGTACTTTCAGAGTAAGAGTCTTGTTATTAAATATTAGTGAATGTTTTGCCGTTTTTGTTTTGTTTTAATACTATTGAATTATATCAATTTGATATATACAGTATTATATAATCACATAGATCAAAGTAGAAGATGATATTGTAGGTCATCTTAATGATTATTCCTCCTTAAAATTATTCACAATTGTTTCAACGCAGACATAAATGGAGTAGGATGTCATAGCGCTTTGAACCCATCACTCACTCAACTGTCAGTTTAGTTAATAAAAACTTCTCTCTGTTATAACTGCATACCAGAGTACCAGTTGAATACGTAGGTTGTATTTCAAAATTAATTATACTCAAGATGTTGTGCTTAAAGTACTAGGGATTCCATATCACACAGGTAAAGGGATATTTACCAAACTACTGCTATAACACAGGTAAAGGAACGAGTAATTGTTTAGTTTTATTAAGTAATAATAATCAAGATGTGAAAACTGAGATATAAAACTTCAGTTTTATAAAGTAAACTTTTTTAACCTTCAAGAGGGCACATAGAGTTTAAAACATGAGAGGGAGCTTGCGGAAGTTTATTTCGCATAAACACCCTTTAAAATTTAAACGGTTTATGATTTTATATTTGGGTGACTTCACAATTAAATACAGTACTATATAAATGCATTGTAAATAATTTTAGACATCATTATTGTACAATTTTAATTTCCTAAACATCATATTTCTAAAAATATTTAAAATTGTTAAAACGTGTAAGCAATGTATACTAGACCACTGTTTTCATTACGGGAGAGGTGTTTGCAGGTTATTTTTCTGTAATGAAGTAATTCAACATCTAAACAAATAAAATATATTATCGTCATGATAGGCCTTACATATAAGAATATTAACTAAATTAATTATAATATTTAGTGAAAATAAGGAATATTTTAATTGTAATATATAACCCTAAAATTTAGTGGAAGAAAAAAAAATTGGCTTTATAACACAACAGGTTCTAGCAGAATCTTACAGTCTTTGTTTGAAAAACTAATTCATAATTGTTCATTTATAAACTTACTAGTCACCACTAGTCTCTTTGGCAGATGATGAACCTGACGAAGAAGTCAATGAAATTCTAAATCAAACAAATTAAGACATAATAGGTTAATCTGAAAATGACGAAAATGACTAATTTGTTGAAATGTTGTCAGAATTTGACGTTATAGAGAAAATCCCGCTAAACATTCACCAGGAAATTGGTACCTGCAGTTTTGCAATAGAAGAGAAGCTTTTTTAAGTAAAAAACAAAAAAATGCTGTGTTACACTGAACCAGAAAGGCAAGGGAGAAAAGCGAAAAGAAACATAATACTCATGAGAGTAGGGCAAGTTCACGCTACAATAAGGGGCCTGGAAAGGGTTGTTTTCCAAATTGCTTTTAGTAGAGGAATTCTAAATTATTGTTTATGGGTAATAGTGGGGGTAAAAAGCGAATAAGCACAAGTCCTGAAAAATTTCTGGTGATACCATGGGCGCCCATACACACGGGCAGGGTGGGGCCGTGACCCCCCTAGCTCCCAGAAAAATACAAATTAAAATTATTAAGACTTTCATACAAATATTTCTTTTTTATTTTCAGCTGATGTGGAAGAACTATATTTTAATTATAATAAATTTTCACAGTATTAACAATATAAATAGTATATTTGTGCGATTCTGCTATATCAACACCTTGACTGAACGAAGTAGGTTTTAAAGTCAGAAACTATGGAATATCCATATTATGTGATTATGTCAATGTGGACCAGTTAACGATTGCGTCAGTTAAAGGAAAACCGTTAAACAGGACACGACTAATATCCTAGACGCTGACACAGCGAGCCAGCTATCCCAATGATAAGGAAAGCGTGACAGGAAGGACAACCTAGGCCCTTCCGACTGACGCTGCATTTCTTCTCTGTTGCAGTCGTCTAGACATCTGCGTTCGACATTGTAGTACTGTATTGGGTGCAAGTAGAAAGCAGGGAGATTATATATTGACTATAGTGTACGGTACCGTGTTATGACTTACAAAATTGATAAATTATTAGCCTAATTGGTAAGTGAAAACACTAATAACGAAACATAACAAACGTCAAATGTCAAGTACGTTTAAACAACTTTTGTTATTATATTCTCTATTTGATTATTTGAATAGTTTCGTGATATGTGTTTGTTTCAACCGGAACAGTTCTTGTTTGTTGAACTTATATATTTTTTCTTACTTATTTATTATACTTATATATTTTCAACTTATTGTTTTTCTTGTTTGTTTAAGTTTAAGAGATGTACCCTACACCTTACACTACCACCCTTTTGTTCTACTATAGGACTCATACTAATGCCTACTTCTTTATTTATAACACAAAACAAAACAAGGGAAAAGCAAACCATTTATGAAGTAGGTCTAATAATAATTGATCTAATACAAGGATTTGCATAGTACTATAATTTAACTTTATACACTCCCATATTATTTCAATCCATTTACCCATACATTCACATTCTACTAATATAGCCATACTATAGGGGCTTTTCCTTTTATCTTGGAGCTTTTTATTATATTTTTTAGTATTTTAAGGAATAAAGATTCACTCACATTATAAAAAAATAAATTAATCGATACAAAAAAGCCTGTAAAATTTAGAAGTTTTGAATTTTCTAAAGTGCCTTAAAACTCACCATTTTAACCCTAATTTTTCAAAATTTTCCCGGCCCCCCTTCTCATGGAGGGAATCCCATTCCCCCAGGTATCAGATTTGGCCCCCCCATAAAATTATACATGGGCGCCCATGGGTGCTACTTAAGCGCTATTAATGAAAGAGTGTTGAAAATTAGTCATTCATTTTCCAACTGGAGTTCTAAAGTAAAATGGTCTGACTGGAAGATGAAGCTGTATTTCTAAAAAAATTGCACTTACAGACGAATACCTTAAATTAAGTAAAATTTGGTTTTGTAAAATTTTAATAAAAATGTATTAAATAATTTATCATACTAAGTTAAAATTATTGATAATATTAAATTGCTTAATAAAAGTTCAATGATTAATTGCTCTATAACCCTCGAATTTCACAGGATATTAATTCAGTGGACTTGGAACCATTTAAATATGGAGGTACAAATATCACTGGCGTTAGACTCGTAAATCCAGAAAATGAAAATATTGTTAAATTTGTTGAAGAATGGAAAAAATATTCAGAAGCGAATCCAGATTTGGAACTGATGGAAATCACACCTGATAGTGTTAGTGTAAGTAAGTACCGCAATATTATTCCTATACAACAGTTACACTAATTTGTTTCTTACAAAAAATAAAGTTTGTTGAAGCATAAATTTTAAAATAAAGAAAAAGGTTTTATTTTTTATTGAATTTTGTCAAACTTTGGTTGTATTATATATATTACACTAATCCCACAACAATAAATTTTAAAATAAATGACGTGTGCCAATTACTCATATGTTGCTTAACCCTAGAACACTAAGGCGTAGTCTGATAGACTACGTCCTCTGTCAAAATCTCATTCTCACCCCTATCCCCTATCTCAATCATAATATACTTTTATACTTCACCTAAATCCAGTATGTGACTAGACAGTGAAGGTAGTGTGCTCTTAACCTTGTGCTTAGTTTCTTTATACATCATTTATATTTCACATCATCTGTTGGACTATGACTTGATGTTTAAAGACTTCTTGCATTAAGTGCTTAAGAGACTACACATTAGTAAATAAATGTGTAATATTTATTACAGTTATTGTACATTTTGTTTATAAATAATTTAATTATTTTGTAAGTAGTTTATTCCGAGTATATTTCAAATATCTGTATAAATCAGATTGCTATTTGACTTTTTATGAACACCTAATAGCTTTTAGAGACAGTTGTGAACGATGTTCATGGCAAAGAAGCTGGCAAAATATGACCTAAAAATTATTGTGAAATGTGACATGCAAACTCATTACATGGTTGATGTGATTCGTTATGTTGGAGAAGCATTGTATAAATGGAATTTATACTAAATACAAAAGAAAATTTTGATATATACAAATATCACAACACATACTAAACTTACTTATTGTAATTATCTTGAATTCACTGATTAAACTTTAATTAAATAATATTTAACTAAGTGAATACATAAGGGCTTACTTGCTGACATGTTTCAAAACAATTGTTCCTTTTAAGAAGCAAAGCCTCTACCAAGTAGTAACCTATGGGTAGAGGCTTTGCTTCGTAAAAGGAACGATAGTTTTGAAACGTGTCAGCAAGTAAGCCCTTACGTATACACTTAGTTAAATATTATTTAATTAAAGACATACTGAATGATAAAACATACTCACAATAAACAGAACTATATTCGAACACATAATTAAAAACCACTCTATGAAAAACAAATCATAGAATACAAAAATATTGTAGATTCATAACACACCTGAGCAAGTCTTGTCTGTAGCTCACAGAACTACACTGACCAAATGCAAAACGTGTGTACTGGAAACATCAGTAAATAGTGTTTTTTTGCCAATTATAATAAAGTAAATAATTATAAAAAGCTCAAGATGTTCAACCCTAAACCTGCAGGTTTTAAAATATTGTTGTTCACATTGCAGTAGTTTTGGGTCTTATCCACAGTTTACGAGACTTCTAAGAAAGGTCTTGGGGAGAAGCCACATAGAGTGTATTAATCATTCTAAATAATTTAATCGATTAGTTCATATCACAACGAAAATGTGGACTTGAAAATTTAAAACTGATTTTATTAATCCAGGTTGAAATGGCGCTACTGCACGATGCACTCGTCTTATTTGCAAAATCACTATATTACTTAGACAACAGCACCGAAATTCAAATGAAAAGTTTGAACTGTGACACAAACTCCAACTGGGATCATGGCTATAGCGTTATAAATTACATGAAAATGGTTTGTATATTAGTATTTTTCAATAATTTTACATTTTTTTCTGTTTGTATATTTAAACATTTTTTTACAAATGATTTATGTGGCAAAAACAAAAGCAAATAGGAAGAAATAAAAAAATTTGTTCTTGCAACATAAATTAAGTATCATAACCATAATTTTGAATGTTTGGTCGTTAGGAATAAATTTGAAGTTGAAAACTCTTTCAAACCATTTATCATTTTTGTTACTGGATTTTAAAGGGCTTCATAAAAAGAAATAATTTGTGTCTAATTTAATTACATTTATTACTGTCAATACTTTCGCAGTGAGTGTTAGAGGTATGTGAGTTATAGAAAGCTCTAGTGTTTGACTCAACATGGCACTAACTCAATGTTCTCATTCTGGACTGACACGATTGTGACTTGTGTTCGAGGTGTAACAGATATTTGATGATAAAATTTCTTGTGTTTTGCTGGATCATAGTGGCATATACCCTGCTGATAATTTCACTTTTCCGTGACTTATAGTGACTATACCCTGCTGAACAAGATATTTTATTCTGCTTATTTATCCAACCTGTTACTTGTGTATTTTTACAATATCATAGACTAATGGTGAGGCAGCTCATTACCTGATCATAGACTATTTTAAAATTTGTGTAGACAGACTGATACAATTTTTTAAATTTTTGTTATAGACAGATGGATATTTTAAGTAATTTTTCATTTTCCTTCTACTCTCATGTTTTGTTATTTTACCATTAAATTGTAAATGAATACATCTAAACACCATGTTCAGGTCTGAAATAATCACTTTTTCAGTTCTTATCATTCCCATTGGTAAATTATATAGATTCCTGACATTTAGGTAAGAGTAAAGTTGTGTACTCACCTCCACCCCAGTCAGTAACATATACAGCTTACATGGGTCAAATTACTTTTACAATATCATAATGTGTTACTACACTCGAACTTGGAAGTTACAACAAACCATATTTCAGTTGGAATGCATGAGGGTCATTTATCTTCAGTTTGACACATACTAATAACTGCCAAGTTCGTAGGAAACCTAAAATAAGGAAAGCAATTGCCTAAACATGTCGGAATAATCTATTAGTTCCATGTCATTAGGATATTCTTTAATCACTAACAGTTAACTAAATCTTACATACATGAAATTATTATTTTTTATGCATAGTAGTTAATCCAAAGAATAACCTATTGCAAAATTATTTGTTGTAATTTCAGAACCTACAACAATATATCAATCAAAAAACAAAAATCTTTTATGGCTATATCACTACACAAATCAAGATATCATTATTTGTAATACTTGTTGATCATCATTTCAAGGGCTAATTGAAGCTATAAACACTATATGACCACAATAATACATCACAAATGCTTCAAAGTTAGGTCTAAGTAAGTTTTTTTAAATTTGTTTTGAATAATGTTTTAGAAAGTTCTCCCTTTCTAGGTTTACACCTTTTAATGTATATATAATTTTTACTTTCCTGATGTACATTTTGATTTCTCATGGGGAAGCCAGGAGATCTGTTTAGCTCTCAAATATTGGAGTCATTATTGTGGTAAAAGCTTTTACCACACTCTGTTTGATAACTCCATTTGATAATCCTATGCCGAACCTCTAATATCATATCAATAACTAACCTTTCCTTTCCATTGTGTTATTAACACATTGAGTGCAGTAATATTTTATAGTTTGCTAATCAAAATTGGCGAGAAAATATTATTATTTATCATTTACATTGAAAATGTTGTTGATGGACTCAATATGTCATCTGAAGTTGGCTAGGCATTCATTTTAATCAGTTTTGGTGACGTCATTTCTGGTATGTTTATATATGTAACCGGTGGTGTTGGTTCTCGTACTTCAGTGATGGTTGTTGACTGTCTAGGTGTTGGGTTTCTCTCCCAATTGTTGTTGCTGGATACCGAAAAACTTTTTTCCAGTCATAACACATAGTTATGTGATAGAAGAAGTACCACAAACAAATTTAAGTACCTACAACCCTTCCTCCCGTTATTTACAATGTTTTTCAACAATAAAAATATGTTTACATACAATGTCAATATGTAATTCATATCTAAATAGTTCCAACACAGATGCTATAATCATTTCTAAAAAATACCAAATAAATACTATATACAACCCCGGGCCTGCCATTTTAATACTCATCTTTAGTCATCCATGTCCTCGTAAAACTTGTCGAAACATCGCAGTTCACACAGTCCTGGTTGACCATAGCACACATGTAGGTGGTCCATTTCCTTTTGTCTTCTTTTTGCACAAAATTGGCATTTTCTTTGAACTCGGCGTCCATTTGTTTTTCTTTTGTTATTCTTTGAGAGCCTGTGTACGCTGTTTCGAGTAGGAGTCACCATAATGGGAGCCTGTTTGGGGTGTAGAAATCCTTCAATGACTTTGAGACGAAAACCATACAGGGTCAGTTGATTTTGGTGTGAAGCAATAGTCGCAAAAAAATTCTAATTTCGGCCAAAGTCACATCTTTTCAATTTGTGACTCTTGACTTGGCATTGTTTTGTGAACCACAAAAAAATAACAAGGCATATCTGGTTGTCTCAGCAACAATTGTCTCTAAGAAAATAACATCTATCAATAAATGAAACTAATCAGTTGGAGTATTGTTACCGGGAATCGACACTATAAGTCCAGAATCTCCGGTGAAAGGTACGTCTATCGTGCCAAGTGTTGGCCGCTATGTTGGACACAACCTCGTTGTCATCGTCGGAGCTGTCACAGTTATCCTCGGAGACATTTTGGATATCAGAGTAGACATTCTCCAATAATTTAACCTCATTATCTATATTCGCTGCACAAAATATATTTAACACAACTATAACACACTTCAACTAACACTGTCCCCAATCCGACAGCAACAGTGGAACAATAAACAAAATGCACCAAAGTGTTCACAAAGACAGTAACCGATAAGCGATACAATGTTTTCCGGCAATGGCTAACCTAATACTGAACATATGAATTGAGGGTGGATGTGGTGTGTACATGAACGCCTATTGTCACAGGTGCCAGTAAGGCAGGGGCGTTCATGCATTCCCATTAAACTCAACGTGTCAACAACTATCTCAAAAACATCAAATTTACTTATTTTCAAAATATAATAATGTTCATTATAACTGCTTTTCATGTTTCAGAGTGAAATAAATGGTATGACAGGTGTAATCAAGTTTGATCATGAAGGGTTCAGAAGTAACTTTATGCTTGATATTGTTGAGTTAACAAATATTGATGGGCTGAGAAAGAAAGGCACTTGGAACTCTTCTGAAGGACTAAACTGGGCTCATCTACCTCCCGATGAGACTGATGAAGGAGAAGGTTTCAGTTTGCAGAATAAGACGTTCATTGTCATGATTGCTTTAGTGAGTAACATAATGTAAAATAGGTGGTTGTCTTCTGCTAATTTATTTTTGGTAGATATCTTGTGATTAAAGCATAAAATTGATTTTGTTTCAATAATTTTATGAACTTATATCTTGTAGTTACAATAAATAAAATACATTATTGGTGCTAATTGTTTTTTTTAACTTAGCAAAAAACTGTGTTTAAAGTACTTTTGATAAAACTATACTTTTCTAAACCTGAATCAGTGAATTGAAGAAATTCTTAAAATTTTTGGTTTTATAAAACTCAATCAAATGTACAACTTTTAGTATCATTGAAAAATTACATCATTTTACATTTATCAGTACATTTGTTCCTTACAATAGAATGGTACAACATTCTTTGTTTTTTTTTTAAAGATTTTTTGTATTAATAGGTTTATTTAAAGGCACCCATTCTTTATCTGTTCATAAAATATTTATATTTAGAAATTTTGTTGTTTTTTATGACGAGCAGGTTGTTAATCACTTATAACAGTTTGAAATTACATGCAACCAGACATTCTATTAATATAAGTTGTTAAATTGCTAAAAAACGTACACTTACACAAAGTGTAACTCTTACATTAATAGAATGTCTGGTCGCAAGTAATTTAAAATTGTAATAAATATTTATATGAAGGTCTATGCTATTGTATTGGATTTATTATCATTAACAGTGTAAGTGAAGAGTGTTAATTTCAAAATTTCTAATATTAACTTGAATATTTAGACTCATCCCTATGGAATGTTGAAAGAAGACAAGAAAAGTCTAAGGGGAAATGACAGATTCGAAGGTATGGGAATTGACATTATCCATGAATTGTCATTAATGAATGGTTTCAATTATACATTTCGTGTCCAAGAAGACAAGAGCAGTGGAAATCCAAATAATGTCACTGGTAAATGGAATGGAATGCTGGGAGAAGTTTTGGAGGATGTGAGTAAATCAATAAATATTGGTTACTTTACTTTCTATATATTTGTGAATTTGAGCTGGACAGGCCTTGACATATTCAATGTGGCCCAGTTACTGGTGACAAATTGTTACTTGGGTTTTAATGTTCTTTTTTTGTGTGTTTGTAGTATTGCTTAGTGATTATAAATAGATTCTAATTTTATTAGCTATATTCATCATGAGAATGGATTCTGCAATACCTGGAACCTTGCGGATATTGGTTGGTCATCCTGGTCAACATTACTGAACCAAACTCACTGTGGCCCGGTTACCAGTGCAAGATCACTCTAACCAATATATTTAGGTAGAAAGCAGTTGGAATTACTACAATGAAGTTAGATATTGTCTTGTATTAATAACATATAATATTTAAGAGACAGATAATATTTAATATTTAAGAGAAAATATTTTTCAGGTCTCAATATAACATATCATTGATGTTCATTGATAAAAAATGTGTAATTTTCAGGAAACAAAAAAACATAATTATCTTTAACATAAATTTAGCAATGTGTTTAATATTGAAAGAATTAATGTTAAGTAATAAATTAGTAATTCTAAAAGACAAGTTGATCTTATATTACCATTTTTTTAACACTAAAAAATTGGAAATTCTAACATAAGACATTTTGCACGGGGGATAAAGATATGCTAATTTTTACCACAATGAATGTGTTACAAAAAAAAATTGTTAGATTATAGGTTAGGATATTTAAAACTTTAATTTACAACCTAATTTATACAAAAAATATAACTGCAGAAGCTTTCCAGAATCCAACTAACATTTACTACCAAATAGTTTCGCTATGACTTGAGTTTATTTACAGAGAATTCTCATCCCACAGATCATCACTCATAGCCAGTGTTATTGCCCACATTAGCTCAAGTAACAACTGTCCTTTAATGTATCAGCTTTGGGTTTTCACATTTTTAGCTAATCCCCCAGTAGTCGGACCTAAAAGTGTCACATCATTAGTCGGATATGGAGATTTATTTCTTGCACTTTCATTAATATAGATTTAGTTACTTTAAATAAATCTTAGTATGTTAAAGACTGAATAAATAAAACTCTTTCAAGACATCGAACCAAATGAGGTATGCTTTTTTAAGAATGTAATTAAGTTCTCAATATTTGTAAAGCGAAAATTTTAAGAAAGGATTTTTCAGTTTCTTTTTAACTTTTATATATGTTGATATTTTCTTATAGTGTGTTTACAAAAGGAAAAAACCTCTTATTGCACTGAAATATAAAAGTCAATATTACAAAAAAAGGATTTTTTTTATTGCTCTCTTAGCTAAGAATATAAAGAATATTTTTATCATCAGGTGAATACATATTGTGTAGCATTCTTTCACCAGGAATAAACACATGATTAAAATAATGTTTATTGTCTTTACTTAAATAAAATAAATTTAAAAAAACTGCTCATTTAAAGTCCTTGTTGCAGGTTTCCTTACATATACAAACAAAGCTACATGCACCTTACATAACAATTTTTTACACTCATTGTACTTTTTGTTAGTGTAGCCTATCTACTTTTTCCTTGGAGCAGTAATTGCACTTAGAATTAATATTCTGTTATCTTGTTCATGAGGCTTCGGCTTTAGTTTCTTCAAAATTAAAAAGGTAATATTTAACTTGTGATTTATGGCAGTTAAAATTTAAATTTTAACTCTTTTTAGTAGTTGTTTTTTTATCAACTCCTTATCTAGCTATATGAAAAAAATGTTTGATGCCACGTGCACGAACAACATTATCATCACATTTATTAGAAGACTGTCCTCCAAAAATTTTATAAATATGATCACAACTCAAATTATCGTAGAACTGAGTAAAGTCGTAGAACTGAACAAATTATCATACGACTAAACTAATAATTGTGACTAAATAACTAATAAAGTTTTGAGAATTAAAATTTTCATGTACTAGCCTTGATCATTCATATTTTTTTACCAATATCAAAACAAATTTCATACCATGGCAAGGTTGGTTGTATAGGTTCAATATGACATACAGGAGCAGGTATAAGAATATAGTTCCACCCAATCAACATAATGCTTCAGATACTTGACGATGCTCCATTTGTTTTTACACTAAGACACCGTCACTAAAACAAATTACTAAATTTATTCACTAATATACTAGTATAAAATAAATTAAAAAGAAACTTAATATGAAAAGGAAATTTTACATAAAAACAGAGACTGAATTATTCTGTTGTAGAAGAAAAGTCTCGCAACATGTGTAATGAGACTAGATTTCTCACTGACATACCTTCCCTCAATCTACATAACCCTTACCAGCAACTGGATAGTGGCATTTTTTTCTGAGACTAGACTGCTTCTAATTTCTTGGTAAAAAAATACCTGAAACATTTTTTGCTGACTAACCGCTAGAACAAATTTGACATTTACAAAACTGAAAATGAGAAAAATTTCTTTTCACAATTTGATTAACAGTAGGGGAAATTGTTGAAGATGTTTTGAAAAGTTCAGAATCTTGCATAACTAATAGCTACAGCATTTATTTTGCTAAAAATATATTTTAATTTCATAATTTAATATACCCAACTTATACCGGAATATATGTAACACTAAAATAGAACAATTTGTTAAATGTTCTGCACAGAGCATTGAAAACATTTGTTTCTTTGAGATTATTTGAAATTCTTGTTATTGTTAGTTTCATCTAGCAAGACAAGGTTACAACTTCAATTAAACACAATTTTTTAATATATACCTATTGATATCACTTTCAAAAATGCAATAATGTTTGACATTTTTCAGCACACATGCTTTGCACTAGATCAGTGCATTGTTCAGTGTTGAGAGTCATGGACAAGTCTGACTCACAGCATTGAACTATCCACTGATTTCGTGTGAAATGCATCTGCTGAAAAATATTGGTCAAGTAAAGATTTTTTGTCAAGTGATATCAATAAGTGTATACAGTAGAGTCTCGAAAATCTGAGCCCTGATATTTCGTGCTACCGTTAAATTTGAGCCTATTTCTAATTGAAAGAAAATCATGAGTTGGACTTCCAAGATATGTTTGTTTATATCAATACAGTATGCAAAGGAAATGAGATGGGCTTCCAAGAAATGTTTATATCAATACGGTTTGCAAAAGAAATGAATCAGACTTCCAAGAGATTGTCTTATAAAGTTCCATAACACTTATTTAGTGCATTTTTAATTATAGTATAGGGTTCACTAAACATTCTATTTTTTCTAACGTATTTCGAACGTATTTCTGTGTAATTTGAGTTTTTGGTAATTCAAGGGGTTCTCGGTCCCATCTACCTCGAATTATCGAGACTCTACTGTATTTAAAAAAGATATACAACACAAAAACTGCAAGTATTTTTTAATTATAAGTTTTGTGTTTTTATTTACTAAGTAAATTTTTATCATTTAATGTAGATATTTTAATTGACTTATTGATAACGTAGTAGTAGCTATATAATATATGAGGATTTAATATTGCACAGCAAGAAAAATCATGTAAATTACACAGGTTTTACAAATTTATTCTTTTCCCTAGAATATTTGTATTCAAAATGACAGTGACTGTGTTTTTTTTTAGTACAAGCTCAACATTTAACTATAAATATTTTAAAAAACAACTTTTTCTTATTGTTTAGAGAGCACAGTTAGCCATAGCAGACATAACAATAACTAGAGAGAGAGAAAAAGATGTAGATTTCACATCGCCTTTTATGAATTTGGGTAAGGTGACTTTATATTTTAGATTAGAGTTTGAACAGTTAAACTGTTGTACAATTTAAAATTTGTGTTATTTTTTTTGTAATAGGATAAATATTTTAATTTTGCAGATGGTTTATGTTATTAATTTAAACAATCTTTATGTAATTACTTTTAAATGATTTAGGGATCAGCATTCTATACAAAAAACCACAGAAGACTCCACCAAGTATGTTTTCGTTTTTGTCACCTTTCAGTCATGAAGTATGGTGGTACGTGATTGCTGCTTTTTTGGGAGTTTCATTATTGCTGTTCATTGAGGCAAGGTAAACCATTCTGCTAAAATACTATTTTAAATTAGCTGTATTATTTGTATCATAATTTTATCTATAGTGTAAAAATTTCTTATAAAATGGCGTTATTACTCTTAATAGTATGTTATATTTAAGTAGTGTTGCAAAATTATGATTTTAATATAATTAAATAAAAACACAATAAAAATTAACTAAAACACTTGTAAATATGTCACACTTGCCTATAGTAGCACTTACTTTAATAGAACCTACTTATAATTGTTGAGAATGACCATTTCTGGAGATATGTCAAATTGTCAACTCAGACTGTAACTGACCTCAAGGTTTTTGTAGATTAGGGCAGGGGTGGGATATTCAGGTGGGGATTTAGGTGTATGCTGTTGAATATTAGAAAATATGATGTCAAAAAGTGTATATGATTTATAATCTAATTGGGTGTTGAGTACGTGTGTAGGGTGAAGTTTGAAATGTGTATGTATTTCATATTGTTTGCTTGTGTATCGTTGGTGTTTTTTGTTTTGTTTGTGAAGAATTTACAGGTTAGGTGTTATGTTTGTGTAGTTAAGATTTATGGAGATGAGATGTTTGGCGAAGTTTGATTGGGTGTCTTTGTTTGTTAGTCCTTTTATGTGTTTTGGTAGCGTGTGTAAAATTACCTCCTGTCTGGCCTATGTAAAAACTGGGGCATGAACTGCAAGTTAGTTTGTAAGCCCCAGCGGAGTTGTATATGTCATTGGTTATGTTGTTGGGTTTAAATTGTTTGTGGAGTAGGCTATTCTGTAATTATATTAATGAAGTGTGTTGGTTACTTTATGGGTTTTGGGTGATCTGAATGGTATTGTAAAATATTTCATGGGTTTGTGGTGATTTGTATTTGTAGTTTGGTTATTGAGTTTATTTTTTAGGTAGTTGTATAGTTTGTCAATCTACCACCAAGAATTAAACACCATAAAACATATAGGCAAACTAATGGATACAACACAACAATGATTGATGTGTGAAGTAGGGGCATTACCATTCCCGCGTTAATTCCATACGCCCAAAACTAACATATTCCATTAAAACAGAACGAATCAACTTCGCCAATTTTTGGACCTCAGAATTACACGTACAGACAAACAAATACATAAATTCAACATATACCGAAAACCCACCAATACTAACACTACCATTCACAACTCATCAAACCACCCACACCAACATAAACTAGCCACTTACAACACCAAGATATATCGCCTGTTGAAAACACAAAGACAAAGAAGAACACTACCAAGAATTAAACACTATAAAACATATAGCACAAACCAATGGATACAATATAACAATGTTTGACAGACTATACAACCCCCTAAAAATATACTCAATAACCCAACTACAAATACCCAATATGACAAACCCATAAAATATTTAACAATATCATACATACCACCTAAAACCCACAAACTAACCAACACACTCCGAAAATACAATTACAGAATACCCTACTGTACATACAACACTCTCAACAAACAATTTAAACCTAACAACATAATCAATGACTTATACAACTTCGCAGGTGTTTGCAAACTCTTGCAGTTCATGCCCCAGTTTTTACATAGGCCAGACAGCAAGGTCATTTTACACACGCTATCAAAAAACACATAACAAACTTCGCTTAACATCTCATATCCGCAAGCCATAGCTACACAAACATAACATCTGACCTACAAATTCTTCACAAACAAAACAAAAATAACCAATGATACACAAGCGAACAATATGAGATATACAAACATTTCAAACTTTAACCTACACACATGCTCAACATACCCAACTCATTATAACACGTACATTATAACTTACTTACACTTTTCGACATTATAACTCCTAATACTCACCAACATACACCTACATTCCCACCCTAATCTACAAAAATCTTAGGATCAGTTACGGTCTGAGTTGACAATGGGACAAATCTCCCGAAACGGCCGTCCTTAACAATTATAAAAGTAAATGCTACTATAGGCAAGTGTAACATATTTACAAGTATTTAAAATTTATAAACAGGTTATTGCAGTATAATGCCTATTTCACGATAGTGTTTATGTAAAAAATTAACCATAATTGTACATAGCTTTTAGTAATAAAATAGATATTTGATTCATTTATCATTTATATATGCCATAAACCACAGGCTGAAAACGTGCTTTTTTAAATTAATTTTTCCCAACATTTTTCAGGATATGTCCTTCTGAATGGACTAACCCTTATCCTTGTATTGATGAACCGGAATCTTTAGAAAATCAATTCAGTTTTGCCAACTCAGTTTGGTTTGCTCTGGGAGCTGTCCTACAGCAGGGATCTGAAATAGCACCTATGTAAGTAATGTTATTCCTTGGCATCATGGACAATGATTGCTTGAAGATGTAACAATATAACATTTCTTAAATAAGTTTAATAGTTTTTATTCAAGTTAGAACGATGTTTTGACATACACTATACATATACAACATTTGATTTGTATCTCTATTTCCCTTGGTTTTTAAGTTTACTTCAATAATTTAAAGTATTCTTAGATTTTGCCATAAGTATTTTGGGAGTTCTTTAAACTTTTATTCATTCAATATAAAATATCCTAAAACTTATACCATATTTTATTCAACACTTTAGTTTAAAAAAATTAGTAAATATTAAACGTTTTCAGAAATCCAAAACTTTCAATACCCAAATACTTTCAAAACCTAAATATTAACCTCCCACATGAATAGAAAATTATTTTAAAAAATGTGGGGCTTCCCCTGACAAATTTAATCATACTTAAAGGTTGTAACTTTCCTAGTAAAGAGTGTTTTCATGTTTTTTGCATTCATTGATTGTTTTAATTTTAGATATTTGCTGTAAGCCGGATAACTTTTTAGAGAGTTTTTTAAAAAAAATATTATGATTAATATTCTGTATAGATATTTTTGTGATTTTATTTTCATATAAATCATTTCAATGTCAGTAATCAAATTTGCCGAGTGCTTTTATTTAGGATGACAGAGTTTAATTTTGGGAGATATGTCCCATTGTCAACCCATTCCAGCTATAGGATACATTTCCCAAAATTGCTGCCCTCATTTAGACAAAAGATAAGTGCTACTACAAGCCATTGTTTAAACATTAATGTATACTAAAGTGAATGTGTATAAAATCTTGGTTTACCAGAGTATTTTTATTTTTACCATTTTTGTAATATAATCCTCACCGCAGAGATTATTGTTATTCATCGTAGCCACAGCAATCTTCTCACCTTTCACCATTTGTTTGTGTTTCTATACTCTTAGCAGTTTTTGTAATCTATTGTAAACTTTTTAAATCCCTCTTTAATCCACATTGAACTCCACTCACTTCACTATAACCATCTTATATGCCTTATTATTCATATCTGAGGGCTGTAAATATTTGCCCTATATTTCTTCCATTTCCTTACATTTCTTTAACTCCGTTATTCCCCAAACATTTCTCATACCAAAACTGCTTTTATTCTTCTTCTCAGTTCACTCTTTCTTAAAAACTTATTGTAGTTTGAAATGTTGCAAGTGTTTAAGTAAATCTTTTAAATTGAAATCTACTTTAAAGAACTGATACAAATGTTTATGATTTGATTCTTTAAGGTTGTTGTTTTAATGTTTACTTTAAATAATCTAAATAATTAACGCAACTATAACATTCATTTAAATGTGATATTTTAAACATTGATTTGTCTCTGTATGATATTTTTCACTAGGATAATTTTTTTGGTTCAAATTCACACACATTATTTTAAAATGTGTTGTGACTTTTTCAATTATCTTTGTATCTTATTAATACACATATTATTGAAAAATGTCTTGTAACTTTTGGAAATATCTTTGTTTTTGATTATTCTGACCATTGATACAATTAAATCAGATAATCGTAGTAACCCAATAGTATGAACTTTGTTGATTTTGTGTTTACACTAAATTCAACTTTAAAAAATTTTTTTACTAGTGTTGTATCTGTTTAAAGTGCTATTTCAACCCGCATGGCAGCCAGCATGTGGTGGTTCTTTACATTGATCATGGTGTCTTCCTACACGGCAAACCTTGCTGCTTTTCTTACAATCGAAGGGAGGTCAGCAGATTTTAAAAGCATAGAAGATTTAGCCAATCAAAATCCACATGTCATTAAATATGGGGCTAAAAAAGGAGGAGCTACTGCTAATTTTTTCCGAGTATATATTGATGAATGTAATATTTATCAAATATGGAGACAAATTTTAAAAGTTTAGCTACAAGGGGTGTCCAAAAAGTAAGTTTCCCTCGTCAAAAAAATAGTAAAAGTAGCTAAAATATTATTTATTTATTTTTATATATAAATACTTATTTTTATACATTTGTATTTTTTGATACCTGTAATTCCAAACATTTTTCAGAATTAGTTTTTTTATTCTGACAAAAACGTTTTAAACATTTTCATAATAAATTCCTAAAGCAGTTATCAGCCCCTTGCTTCACTATCAAAACATAGGCCACGAAGAAGCAAGATCTAGAAACAAGGTCTGGAGAGTATGGACGGTTATACAAAATTTACTGTCACAACTTAATGAGAAGCTCAAGTGTTGCAAGAGGCATTCATGCTGTTGGTCTTATGAATAAGGTCTGGTGTAGTTATAAAAAAACAACACTTTTCATGACAAGACCCCCTGCTATTTGTTCTTAAGAGTATGATAAAGATTGGTAAAGAGTATGGTTCAGCACTTTACTGTAATAATCTGTCTTAATTGCTGTTCCCCTCACTTTTCTTTCCAATTCACTCTCTTTGGCTTTTGGGAAATTTTCTAACCCTTTTTTTTATTATACTGTACTCTGTCTTTTTTGTCTGGAATTTAATGGGAAATCCAAGTTTTATCTCCTCCAACATGTTCTTCAACTAATGGTGTCAAACTAATCTCTAAGTAGTTGAAAAAAAGACCAAGCAGCCACTAAACCTTTTTTTATATGAATACCTGAAATTTTGCTTAGCACTGATCTAACATAAACTATTGAGACTTGAATGCTCAACTATAATACTGTAAAAAGTGGATTACATCCAGATGTCAACATCTGGTGATAGGATAGTCATGATTTCATCTATAGTAAACTGTGTGCTTACTCTTCAGAGTCAATACTGCTCAGACTCTACAGAATCTACTTGCTTACTCTTGGTACAGAGTTAATGAACTCAGTAGTGACATCATCTTGGAAGAAGGTCCGCAGTCAGTTGGTTCGCTCATTATTGTGAACATTTGCATTGCTTTTAATAAATACTTGTTGCAAACAATGAACCCTTTGGATAAACAATACACCTTCACCATGTACACTGTTTAAATGGTGATAAATCTCCACAGCCAATTAATTTTTTTGTAGGTCAAAAACAAATAGTACGATTTATTTCACAATCTGTGGCAAATGAAGGTTGAGTTTTAAAGACAAATCGGCTTCCTACTGACCACCAGACTGTTTAACAGTCATCACACAGGATGCCAGCAGAAATCAACCAGGATGCCATCAGTTACAACCATATTAAAATTCCCAGTATGCAGGAATTCAATGTAACCTAAAAAACTTACTTTATGGACACCCCTTGTACATACAACATACACATTATTTAACACTAGTGTCTAACCATTTTATTGTAGTACTAATGCAGGGGTCTGAACCTTTTAGGTTGGCAAGTGAAATAATTCTTTTGAGTTAAAAATCTTTCCAACCCTTTCTGTATAATAGCCTAATCACAAAACTTTATTCATAATAATAACATGTAATATGTTCTAAAAACCTTTTACACATCATGTAAATAAGGTTAGTGATTTTATATAGTCATAGTTTTACAAAAACATTCCAATTTATTAAATATTTTCATATGATTTCTCACACTGTATATTGTGAACAAAGGGCTATCACAATGTTGAATTTTGCAAACCAATTCAAGAATTTGATTGACACTGTAATATGACATCAATTTTTGTATGTTAAAAAATTATTCTAAATATTACAATAATTGGGAAATTCCAAACAAACTCAAGTTTTGCATTAATTAAATTTAAAACAATTTATAAACTTTATCTTTAATTTTTATGTCTCTATTTTTAAAGTAAATAACTATAACAATAATACTTTTAACCTCCTCCAATTCACAACACCCTAGACAACCCTATTCACAACTCCTATTTGCAACCCCCTAGACATATTCTGTTAACTTACAAAATGTTTGAATATAAAATGATTTTTAATATATACTGTTACATATATTCTGTCGAACCCTTTTAAGAACATTAGTTTTTTATAAAACAAAGCAGTAACATTCTTAGAAAATCACATATTTTTATTACACTTTTGCTATTACTTGCGACCTGACTTTTTGTTAAATAAAAGTTGTTAAATTTTTAACTTACAATTGGAGGAAACGTTTTTATCTTACGACTTCTTCAGCCTCGTATTTTTGCCGCTAGGAATGCTGCAGTTGCGCTTCCTCGGTACGATTATTTTGAAAGTTAGAAGTGATGTGATCAAAGAGTATGTGTGATCTGTGCCATGTTTGTTCATTTAAGATGTCATTTTTTTATGTGTTGCTATGACTATATATTTCATACTCTTCTAGTGTGTTTAATTTATGGATTTTGTTGCATGTGTGGAGGATGCTCATGTTATTTTCCATACATTTGCATGAGTGTTTAGTGTCCATGAGGTGATTTGCGAAGGCGGATTCACACCTTCATAAGACAATGCCAACAACTCCAAACACATATAAACAAAATACACAAAAATATCCAGTTCACTGCAGAGTTTGAAAACAACAAAACATTGAATTTCTTACATTACCTTAACAAAAAATCAAATCAAACATGAATTCAACATATACCGCAAGCCAACCATGACAGACACACTGATACACAATTCATCGAACCACCCAATACAATATAAACACGCAGCATTTAAACATTTACTACACAGACTAAATAAAATACGTATGTCCACAACTAACTACACAGAGGAACTAAACACAATCAAATATTTAGCTCAAAAAAATGGATATGACAATTATTTAATAGACAAACTACACAGACAAATAGTCAACAAGAGCAATATCAACAACACAAATAACAAAAATACAAACGCAAACAAATTCATCACACTCACATACATAAATAAACTCACAAATAAAATAGCACACCAATTCGAAAGAGCAGGACACAATGTAGCTTACAGAACAACAAATAAAAGCCAAACGGCTATCAGACACAGCATTAATAACAATACCAACACATACAATAACCCAGGAGTATACAAACTAAAATGCAATAAGTTCTATATTTGACAAACAGGCAGATCTTTTGCCGAAAGATATTAAGAACACAAAAGAGCACTGCACACTACTATTGAATCCACCTTCGCAAATCACCCCATGGACACTAAACACTCATGCAAAAGTATGGAAAATAACATGAGCATCCTCCACACATGCAACAAAGGCCATAAATTAAACACACTAGAACAATATGAAATATAACTTCTATATACTTCTAACTTTCAAAATAATGGTACTGAGGAGGCACAACTGCAGCATTCCTAGCGGCAAAAATACGAGGCTGAAGAAGTCGTAAAACGAAAACGTTTCCTCCAAGTGTAAGTTAACAATTTAACAACTTTTAGTTAACAAAAGGTCTGGTCGCAAGTAATAGCAAACCAGCTCGTCATGAACAGCAACAAGATTTTGATATTTAATCATATATTGTTATATCTAAAAAAAAACACAGGTATGGAATTTTTAAAAAAATTATGAATTTTAATGTAAGCTGTAACAGTACAAACACAAGACATATTTGTAACCAATATATCAAAAGATATAACAGTTTGAAACATAACTTATACGATTTTTCGTTAGTTTCTGTGATGATTTTAAAATAAAAATATATAAAGAGCAGTGAATATACAGAGTTTTGGGTCAGATTGGATAAAAATATGAGAGTTACAATACTTTAAAAGTTGACTTCTACGACAAATTTCAAAGCAATTAAAAGGTTTCAAATATATTTAGTCATTTAAGGAGAGGTGGTAACCTTTTCAAAATTATGAGAACTTGCAGTTTTTGTGTTGTACATCTTGATGTTTTTGTATAAATTACACTTTTTTGTATTACCTTGGCAAAAAATCACTACTTACTGATTTATTCAGCAGACATATTTCGCACTAGGTCAGCGCATTATTCAATGTTAAACTCGTCTGCTGATTAAATCAGTAAGTAGTGGTTTTTTGACAAGTTAGTATAAAAAGTGTAAAATTATGAGATTTCAGGCTAATTTTTGTCATTTCCAAAAAAAACGTTTTACCAGAATGGAACAATATTAAAATACAATATTTGATAAAGAAGAAAAAATTAAAATAAATTAATATATATATTGAACTATTTTTGTTGCTTATAAAAACAAAATGGATATACTTTAAAAATATATAAATAGATAGTCTCTGGTTTTATTGGTTCTGATACCGGGAAATTTTTAGAGAAATCTAACCTTAAAAACTCTTATACACATTATTTGGATTGTGACTCATCAGAGTTCTAGTGTCTCAAGGGGATGCATTGTTATAGTACAATGACAAAACATAACATTCAGCATGAGCTTATCACCTAATGCTAGTGGTTTGGGATTACTATCAGTTTTTAGTGCAAAATTTCTGCAAATTGTGTAAGCCTTTTTTAATTATTTTACTATCGTTCTAAAAAAAATTTTCTTTTGCGTCAAACCACATTCATGTGCTCAGCTTGTCTAAGTAATAACCTGATTACGAAAAGTGTTTTACTCTTTTCACTAACAATGTAAATGTGTCACAAGTAAGAAAGTGATGGATGGGTTTGTTACTATTTTGTAGCTAAAGTGTAAACATATTCTACCTCTGATACAATATTTGTACTGCAAGTAGACATCCTGACAACAGTAAACGTGATTTTTCCAAAATAGTAATTCCGCTGTTCTGATAAAGGATACACAGGCCACTAGCACCAGATACTTATGCCTCAAATGAGATACAAAAGTCATGACATCATAAGTGTCAGACATTGTAAATAATCTAACTTTATTCATTATTATTTGATTAGCATCGATAGTATTAATTGAATTTATAAATATTATATTTGAGCTACTTGGGGTAGAAAGTATCTTATCCATCCTGCTCGAACAGGTTAAATGTGTTATTTACCTTTTGTGCAAAGCTGTGAGTTGATTCAATGTTGGAATAAATACTGTGTATCTAGGATGTCAACAGATCCTGTACGTAAACTTAGTTACAAACTGAACACTAAAGACTGATTTTCGTCTTTAGCTTAGACGTGCACATATTTTGACTTCAGTAATACTAAAATCATACCACTTGGTCGGGCAAAAAGGTCATCACATATTATTTTATTTCTATGTTATTATAAGAGATATTTGCATTGAACACAGCATAGGAGATGATAAGTAATGAAAGCAATAAACAAAATTTTAGGGATGGATAAATATATTCTTACTCTTTATAATAAGTCATAAAATGTTTAGTCTTGTTGCCTAATATTGTTTGTAACAATTATTTTTTGTTTAGGATTCAAACTCCACATTACATCAAAAGATATGGCAGTACATGGACGACCACCCAGATGTTATGACATCTAGCAATGAAGAAGGTGTGGCCAGAGTATTAAATGAAAAATATGCATTTTTCATGGAATCTACATCCATTTCATATGAAGTTGAAAGAAAGTGTGATCTTACACAAGTAGGCAATTTATTGGACAACAAAGGATATGGAATCGCAATGAACAAAAGTAAGACAATTATTTTAAATACTGGACGTGTTTAGTGTTGATTTAGGCAAAAATAATATTAAATCATAAAAAGTTAAATAAATGTTATAAGTTTTTAATACACTATAAAACGCTCTAATGCATATGATGGAAAATATAACTCAAACAATTGAGGTAAATCCGTAGGTCTAACTTGGAGCGAATGCCAAGACACAAATGCGACTTATGGTCAAGTTATAATAGATACTTGATAATACATTTCCTTATTCACCACTAGTCTATATTGGAATATCCTTCTCATACATTTTATTTGAACGGGATATTCTATTTTACTCATTTGACCAATCTATTACTGGTGTATTTTTACATCATAGACTAAGTATGTGCCTGGACAGTAACCGATCACATAATATCAACATATTTGTTTCTTACTTGGTTATACAGACACATAACATTTTATTTCTGTGTAGGGCTTTAGTTGTACTTATATAAAAACAAAATCCTAAACATACTTTTAGATTCATCGATTAATTAGTATTTGATGTTAAAACAAGCTTGTTTTAAGGAAATGAACTGTTTTCAAGACAAACGCCCCTTGAACGCCCCTTCAAGCTTTCTTCTGGAATTATTTCTCCATCTGGAGTAGCACTACTTTTGAATTTGTCCCTCAATTTTACTAAAATTAGTCACATTTTGTTTAACTTTAGGTTGTGGTTGGGTGTGTTCTGAGGTTACATTCATTATTGTTTGAAAAATGTAAAAAAATTTTTCATTGTTTGTATCTTTGATAAGGGATCATTTGTAATAAGTCAGTGATTCTTTAAAAAGAAGAGCTCCAATTCCGATTTTTAACACAATAAGAGCCAAAAATACTCTAAAATCATCGGGGAGTAATTCAGAAAATGAAGTTCCTCTTCTATGATTACTCAAATAATAATTTTGTTTTTTCACAAATAAGGTTGATAATATTTAAAGTTTTCAGTTTTTTTTGTTATATATCTTGAGGCTTTTTAAAATGTTCTTATTGATATCATTTAGCAAAAAACCACTACCTACTGTTTATTTTTCAGTACACAGGTTTGTACTACATCAGTTCATTGTTCAATGCTATGAGTCAGGGACAAGACAGTTGATTAGGAACACTGGTTATATTATTCCTTTATGATATTTGCTGTAGTATACATAGCTGATAAGTTAAATATATGTCTAACACAAGTTATAAGCTATTATTTTCCAATATGTTAACAGTAAATATAGCTATCTAATATACTGACTAGTTATTGACTTGGCTATTAATATTACCAGTTAGTAAATAGTTATTGATAATTCATTTTCTATTTAATAAAATTTAAGTAAAATTCAAATGTAAAAATGTAAGTCATGTTTTTTTTTTTTTTTTTTTTTTTTTTACCTTGGGAGCGGGTTTGAATTGCCCGAAGCACTGCTACCTTAAGGTATATTGTACTTACCTCCCTGATCTAGTCAAATAACCCCTTCCCTCTTACCAGGTTTAGGAGTTTCCTGACTAGAGTTTTACCTTCAGCATCCACCAAAGCCGTTCCATCACCAAAGAGGTTGAAGCGCCTCTCAGCAAGTACTTCACATCTATAAATAATGTGTGTGGCAGTCTCCTGTTCCTGCCCGCACAATCTGCACACTGGTTCATCCTTGTAGATACCCATTTTATGCAAATGTTTCCTTAGTCCACAGTGTCCCGTGAGTAGTCCTGTGGCTATCCTTAATTCCTGCCTAGACAGATAGATGAGACTCTTCTGCAGCCCCAAGGAAGGTCTCCTAAGGGTTAGCTTACTGTGTCTCATCCCTTCGGCCCTGATCCAGTGCTCACAGTGTCTTTCAGCCATCCACCTTCGCACTGTCATCCTGACCATGGATTTGGAAATACCCACCGCAGGTTCCGGTCCAATCAGGGGAGTCGAGGACCCCTCCCTGGCCAGCGCATCTGCGGCTTCATTTCCAAGTATTCCCCTATGCCCTGGCACCCAACCAATCTTGACTTGATTGTGCCTTGCCAGAGCTTGTAGGTTAATTAGGCACTCCCTGACTATGGCCGAGGTGACCACGTGTCCGTTTAGTGCCTTAATTGCTGCCTGACTGTCGGAGAAAATAGCAATCCGGGCCCCATGTGTTTCCCTTCTTGCTATCTCTCCCAGACAGGCATTTATAGCATATACTTCGGCCTGAAAGACAGAGGTATGCCTCCCCAAGGAAAAAGCTTGTTCTACCCTTGGGTTTTTACAATACACCCCCGCTCCAGTGCCGAGGTCCATCTTGGAGCCATCTGTGTACCAGATCTGAGCTCCCGATGTTAATGTCCCCGACCATTCCATCATAGTTTGGTGGACCTGGTCAGGTGCAAACATTCGAGTAATGTGGTCGCTGCCCATTTCCAAGACGGGTTCTTTGACCACACCCTCGATACTCATATGTCCCGAGACATCTGGGAGGTTAGCCCAGTTGCTCGAGTTGCGCAATCTCCATGCCGCTAGCCTCGCCTCTCCCCTAAGGACAAGCTCAAGGGGAGGGAGGTTAAGCATTACTTCCATTGCTGCGCCTGGTGTAGTTGACATCGCTCCCAGTGTGCACAGACAGGCCAATCTCTGGATAGAGCTCAGTTTAGCTCTTGTCTGTGCCTGGTTGGCCTTTGTCCACCACACCAGAGCTCCATAGGTAATCATAGGTCTTATCACCCTCAGATACATCCAGTGCATCATTGATGGCTTCAGTCCCCATTTCTTACCCACCATTCTTCTCACAGTCATCAGTGCCCTTTTGGCCCTGTTAACTGTCCTCTCAAGATGTGGATTCCAGGTGAGTTTCCTGTCCAGAATAACTCCCAGGTACTTCACCTCCCCCACAAACTCAAGGTATTCACCAAACAAGCGGGGCATCCTGGTCGTCAGATCTTTTCGCTGTCTGGTGAAGTTAATGAGAGCAGTCTTTTTTGGATTTACCCTAAGGTTCTCCTTTTTACACCACTCTTCAATCAGTCGTAGAGGATTTCTGATTACCTCAAGGACTGTATCAGGGAATCTGCCCAGGATCAGGACAACTATGTCGTCCGCATATCCTAGACAGAAGTACCCCTGTTCATTCAGGAGTTCAATAAGGTTGTCAACCACTAGGCACCACAACAGAGGAGAGAGAACCCCCCCCTGTGCACAGCCCAGACTTGTCTCCGCCCTTCTGACCTCCCCTGCCACCTCTACAGAAATGCTTCTGTTTGTTAACATGGAACTTATCCAACCACAAGTGGTCACATCCACTCCATGACGTCTTGCACCACTTACCATCGTCTCCACTGAGGGGTTATTGAAAGCCCCTTCAATGTCGAGGAAGGCACCTATGGCACAACCTTTCTTAGCGATCATTTGCTCAATCCTACCAACCACTTGATGGAGAGCTCCCTCGCAAGATTTCCCCGGTTGGTAAGCATACTGGTTCCAATGCAGTGGTTTGATAGCCAAAGCACCCCCCCTAATATGCCTATCAACCAGTTTTTCAAGTCCCTTGAGAACAAAGGACATGAGTGTGATAGGTCTGTATCCTTTCCCTTCCGATTGGTTACCGGTGGGCTTAGGTATAAAGACCACCTTACTAGATTTCCAGGCTGCCGGCACATGCCCTAGAGCAATGCTTAGCCTGTATAATTTAGTAAGTACCAGCACCAGCATATCCATTCCCTGCTGCAGCAGCACAGGATAGATCCCATCTGGACCTGGAGATTTGTAGGGTTTAAAAGTGCCAACAGCCCATCTTACCCTTTGTGGAGTTACTATCCTCCTTGCCACTTCCCAGTCCTCCCTCTTACCACGTCTTGTGGAGAGTTTGGTAACCGGTTCAGTGTCTGCTCCCCCAAGTTTCCTCAGGGTACTGGAAGGGAAATGTGTCCTGATTAATTCTTCCACAGTTTCCCCTGCCGTTTTTGTTAAATTTCCCAGTGGGGTTCTTAGCATCCCCACCGGGTTAACTGGATCCTTAGAGAGCACTTTATACAGTCGTGCCCCTTCCCGAGTTTCGTCAATCTCATGACAGAACTCCTTCCAGGACTTCCTGCGCGCTTCTCTAATTGCCCTGTTGTATTCGGTTAGTGTTTTCCTATACAGGTCCCACTCCCCGTTCTTTTTTGCTCTATTAAAGAGTCTCCTGGTGGTCTTCCGAAGTTTAGCTAGCTTCTTGTTCCACCATGACGGATCCCCTACTTTCCTCCCCTCACTGAGAGGGCAGTTATCGGTAAAGGATTCTATTATAGCCTCGCCAATCAATGTGGCAGAGTCTTCTAGCTCTCTCCTCCCACCATACTCCAATCCAGCCTCCTCAATCCGAACACCCAGGTCCCTCCTGTAGGAGTCCCAGTCTGTTCTTCTTGGATCCCTGGTTGGGCGAAGCATGGCTGGATTTAGAGAGATATCATACCTAATATGTCTGTGATCAGAAGAAGATGGTTCATCCGACACATGCCAATTTAGTACATACCTAGCCATCTGGTTCGATGCCACCGTAATGTCCAGGACCTCCTTTCTGGCCCTAGTGACAAACGTCGGCTCTTCCCCCTGATTTAAGACTAGTAAGTTCTTAGAGCTAAGATAAGCTAAAAGTTCCTCACCTCTAGTGTTTGTACCTGTACTACCCCACGAAGTGTGATGGGAGTTAGCATCCATCCCCACCAGCAGCTCCTCATCCACAGCCCCGCAGTGCTCGACCAGGCTCCTCAGCTCTTGTGTTGGTAGAGCCCCCGCGCAGTCAAAGGGGAGATATGCCGTGGCCAGGTTCAGCCTCTTCATCCCCCCCTCCGCCCGCAGCTCCACTGACACTGCTAACAAATCCCTGCAACAGAAGTTCGTTAGTACAAAAGCACACAACCCCCTCCTAACCAGGATACACGTCCTGGGAACACTGGAGTCCTTATCATACAACAACTTACCTCCAGATGTCGCCAGCCCGCATATTTTTCCTCCAGAAATCCATGGTTCCTGGATGAGCACCAAGTCCACCTCTCCCCTGTCCAGCATCCTACACACGACAGCACTGGCCGCCCTGCTATGCTGTAGGTTCACTTGGAGGATCTTGATCATTTTTTCCTGCTTACTCTGCAGTTGCCTGGGTTCGCAGAGCAGCCCCAGGACTAGAGAGCACCTTGAACGTGGCCTGTCTCAGCCCCACGTTCACCCTCAGGTTGTTGTTTCGCAGTGCCCTGAGGGAGCCCTCTCCTATGTACAAGATCAGGGTAAGACCTGCATCCTCCCTTTTCCTGGCAATCACCTTCCAAGTATCCTGAACAACCCCAGGGTTCTGGGTTTTGACCACCTTCAGAATCTCTTCCGGCTCCTTGTCATTGTAGGGTTTGGGCACCCACATTGACACCTTTGCGACGCAAAAGATCTCCTTGGGTGGCCCTGCCCTCAACTTTACCCCCTCGCTCAGGGTGAAGCTTGGCAGGACCCGAAGGACCCACTCCAGGCTCTCCCGTGAGGAGCATACGACATTTAGAGCTCCCCTCTCTAAGTATGCTGTCCTAAAACCTCTATCCCCACTCTCCGCCTCAGCGGACAGCAGTTCCGAGAAGAACAGCTCCTCCAGCTCCAACGCCATCTCTTCCGAGAGTTGTCTCTCAGGGTAACTAACTGGGACAATTGCTAGTTTTTGCCTGAGGGTATCGCCGTATGTGCCCGAAGACACTCCAGCGTCCCCCCCTTGTCCCAGTTTCACCTTCTTCATTCCTCCCTTCACTGGAGAGGGGTTGGATGTCTCACTCCTAGGCCTTTTTGACGTGCTGGGGTTTGGCGCTCTAGGTTGCTTTCTTCCCTGTTGCACCTCCCTCCTCACAACATCCAAGCCCTGGACTTTGGCAGACTCAGCTCGGTTTTGGCCTCCCCTCCGTTTTTTCAGAGTTGTTGGCCCTCCCGCTGCTCTCGCCTGTTCTTTTCGGAGCCTCCTTCTGGCCGCTCCACTCATTCGCTTTCTCCGTAAAGAGAGCGTACTCAACTCTGCAGCCACTTCACCGGTTTCTGCAGTCGGCAGCTTGACAGCCGCCCCCGCACCCCCAGTGATGGTTGCCGTTGGCATCTCTGCTACAGACCCACGGTTTGCCAACTCATTGGCTCCCGCCGTCTGTGCAGTCTCAAAATTATCTTTTGTACTTGTCTGGTCCATAAACGTCCCACGAGTATGGGGGAAATAAAAGGTCGACCAGAGCAGAGCCCCCATTGCCCTGGCAAGACAACATACAATGAGGTTTTGTCTGGTTCCTCAAGGGGATCGTTTGGGACTGCATTTTATACCCTGCAGCCATTCATCCTTCGGCACGATGCCTTCCACCTTGGATTGGGTATTCAGTCACTGACCTTGAAGTACACCCCAAGTTCAGGACATTATTAACTGCTCAGATGAACAGCCTGCTTTACTCTCTTTTTTACAACTGTGTCGTTTGGGCAGTTTCCCGCCCCTACTTCACTGTCGCATTGCCCTTGGTTCACCCGGGAGGTGAGAGTAGCATTGTGAGGACTTAATTCCCAACTACCCCAGTCACCCCGGTCAGAGCACTCGGTTATTTCTACCAAGCCCAACCGGTTGACTGACGAGGAGGGATAATTCCTCACCTTTGAACCATAGCCTTGGTCCAGGCCTGCATATTCAGAAACCTTCCGGAATCCTTATTCACAGGTAACCTACATTTCTGTAGGCCGTCCCACTATCCGCCACCTGTGGACCCGCCCGGTTGCTCAGGCCAGCTTGCCTAAGCTCGCTCTAAGTCATGTTAATAAGCAAGTTTAAGATCCATTTTTTACTGTATGAATTTTATTTAGGAGACATTAGAATATACTATACAATAACTAGCTAAGAAAACTTGGGCTATCAAACTTCTGTAAGGCTATTTTATTTGATAATATTATTGACATCTAAATCATGAAGCACTCATGCTAGGATGGATTTCAACCAGAACTATATTTTTAGTTAACAGAGGATGAAATTATAACCCATTGAATTTAAAACTGTATTAATATCTGTCATAACTATCCTATTGAATGGCCAAAGTGAATCTGGTTTTGTACATATAAATCGCCTTTAAAACCTATTTCTTCAATGTTTTGGGTTAATTGACCTCACAAGATATATAATTGACAAGTGACTGTTTAACAGATACATTTTGTGTATTTTCTTAATTTGTTTTACGTTTCTGTGCTTTTATGATTTGTCATGTAGAGTAAGCTATATTTTAGTGTTTTGGCAATTGGTTTAATTACAAAATGAACAATATCATGTGAGAAAAAAACGTATGTTATCTGTTTGACAGTGTAGGCAATTAAAAGGATCTAATTTTAGAAGATATTAGTATAAAATTAATAACAGTTTAAATTTATAGTTTTAAAATGAAACTGTAATAGAAGTCATCACAAATCATCAGCCTTATACAAACTAATTACTTTTTGTTTTTATATATTATTTCTATTATTTTACCTAAAAAAACAAATAATTAAAAAAAAAAAATTAAAGTAAATTCCTACTGAGATGAACAAAGAAAATTTTTATTTTAGTTACCCTAGAGCACTTTTAATGATATTGTGTGGTAACCATGGCAACAGTTTAAGGTTGTACAATGAAGGCTTCGACAACAACCAGGGGGATTCCTATTCATCTGTGAGAACTATATTTATAGGTATTGGAAAGTTGGAGCAGTGCCAAAGTGAGCTAGACTTTGATCTTGAAGATTCCGCTGTTTGAATCCCGCTGGCCCCACAAATTTAATAATTTAATTATTGAATAAATATTTGAAAAAACTGTGTTAACATCAATTGTCATCAACTATAGCTTAAAAAAAGTGTATTTGAATTTGATTGAATGAATAAAAACGTATTTTATTACAGATTTAAAATTTGTACAAGATATATATAAAGAGAGTGTGAGATAATAGAAGAGATTGAGAAGAAGAAAACGAATAAAGAGTAACAAAAAACTCTTTTACTTTAAGCTCAGCATTAACAGCATTTTGTACTTAGAGGTATAAGAATACTTGAATTTTGCTTTTCAGATTCACCATATCGACATGCTTTAAGTGCAAGTGTGTTGAAATTACAAGAAAAAGGAAGACTATCACAACTTGCAAATAAATGGTGGAAAGAAAAAAGAGGAGGAGGTGCTTGTAATGTGAGTTATCTATAGGTTCTAAAAACCATTCTAAAAATGAAAATATTATGAGATTTCATTTAATAATTATTAGAATAATGTGTCTGTCATGATCATCATCATTATAGGTTATTATCATCATCCTCAGCTTGTATAGTGTGTGTGTGTGTGTGTGTGCGCGCCCGTGCGTACGTGTGTGTGTGTGCATGGGTATGTGTGTGTGTGTTTGTGTGTATGTGTGTGTGTGTGTGTGTGTGTGTGTGTGTGTGTGTGTGTGTGCGTGTGTGTGTGTGTGTCTGTGTGTGTGTGTGTATAGTCAATACATATATTAAATACAATCACCTCTTAAACAAGAATACTATATTTCAATTATATACAAAAATTTGCCAACTTACAATCCTGTTATGTGGATGCCACTCAGGCTTATAAATAGGCACTTTATAAAGCTGACAATGATAGTTAATGTATAGTTTAGAGCAGTATATAGTTTAAAGATAAGAAATGTTTATAATAATAATAAATGTGTAAGAAAAAATTCATGTATGTATGTGTGTCCAATATTACATCTTAAACAAGTCTAGTTACTATGGCAGTTTTTTATATATTTTCTACATGTTAAAATTGTATATATATATATATATATATATATATATATATATATATATATATATATATATTTGAGGGTTATCCAGGGAGCAAAAAAATTTTCCTTCAACAGAATAAAAACAAAAGATATCAATACAAAACTTTATTTTCAACACTACATTGTCTTAATCTGGTTTTTAATATAGATGTCAAAATACTTGTTACAGTGCATAGTTAGTTATTTAATGCGAATGTTGTACCTTTAGCCACAATAGTTCAAGCCATGATAACGCTCTTCTTTGAGCTTTTTATCACTGTCGGAAAGTTTTCCTTACAAAAATTCCTTCAATTTTGGAAACCAGTGAAAATCATTAGGTGCCAAAATAGGTTTGTTTATAGATAGCAAATCACAGCCGTTGTAGAATTTTAATTTAGAGTTCTGAAACGCAAGTTTCATCTTTTGTTATAATACTGTCAAGAAATTTGTCGTTATGTTTGTCATATTCAATAAAAAACTCAAATCTGTTCCATCTTGTAGAAATCTGTAAACATTTTGGGCATCCAACGAGCATTCATTTTCTTGTATCCATGGTGCTGAGACAATTTCAAGGTAGGGTCCTCAAGATTTGGGAGAAAGGTATGTGTAATATTCTCAAGTGAAACGTATTTTTCCTTTAATCTTCATTCAATATTTATTTTCTAATCAGTTGTAAAAAATACTGGTCTTCCACTCTTGTCTCTATCATGCATGATAGTTTTGCCTTGGTTAAACATAATGTACCATTTCTTCACAGATGGCTCAATTATTGTATTCTCACCATATTTGCCTATAAATATCGGTAGGGTAAACATTTTGTGCATTCAAAAATTAAATTACACTTCACACTTTAAATTTCGTGTAGTTTTCTGTTGGCACTGCATGTTTTAATATTCACAGAACTCACAAAGATGACCACACTGTAATGAAAGTTTGTGCACACTGACGCAAGATGTTGAGCTAGGTGTACCATCATCGTGACTTGTTAGACACAAATATTTTATTTTTGGACAGCCTAAGTAAATATATCACAATACATTCTAGTTTGTTAAATATTATATTATATTATGAAATATTGTACTGTATTATAAAATGTAGTAGCTTAAATACAAGATGAAAAGAAAATTCTATGTAGCTATTAATTAATTATAGGATGACCAGAGCGATGGAGGATCCGCAGATGAATTGGGACTAGACCACGTAGGTGGTATCTTTGTGGTACTGGTTTGTGGGTCAAGCTTGGCCTGCCTTATAACACTGTTTGAAGTTGTTTGGGAAATCTGTAATAAAAAGGACAAGGTAAGTCAGTTTACTAGCTGATCTTTTATTTCAGGAAATATTTGTTTTTCAAAATAGTAGTGCCTACAAGCAGAATATTTTGCTGTTACACGTTATATTGAAGGATGTCTAAATGAATGTTGCAGCGAAAGTGTTCTTATGAAAATAAAATGTAAGTGGCTTTTATGTTGATCTTTTTTAATGTAAACCTCTTTAGGCGTGTCTGAAAACTTTTGGAATGCAGAAAAACTCTTGGTACCTTATTATTTTTTGGGTGAGATTTAGCTCTATATAGATTGTATGCATTAAGAGATAACATATGATTTCATACAACAGTTGTTCTTAATACTTATAAGTTATGTTATTTTTTGTATTGTAGAATTATTAAGTTGAAACCTTATTATCTCATATTAATTATCAGTTATTAAAATATCAATTGATATTTCAAAAATATTTGTATCCTGATCTGGATAAAAAAAATATCTATAAATTTGTATTACTGATAGTCTAATTTTATTAAACTGTTATGTTTTTCCTTTCACATTTATTAGTGGAATAGAAGTTTACACTTGTTATGGTCCAAACAGTCTGTTCATTTTACAGGGTCAGATAAACACTTTTTTGTTTGCTTAGATTAGCTTTAATGTTTGTAGCCTAAGCCTAGCTTGCTTTTAATAAGGACCACATTATTGTAACCAAAGAACATCAAGTGCTAAAATGAAACAGATTATAGTATATCTTATATAATATGATTCCCAAACAAATAATTTTCACAAAACCTTGTTATTATAACTAAATTTATGATCTAGTCTTTCTTGAAATGCTCTTAATCCTCCATCAGGCACATACTAGAAGGTACCACCATATTGGTGAATTTTAGTTTATAAATTATGGAAGAGAACTGTCTGCAGTTTTGCGCTTTGAGATAGTACTTTATAAGCTTCTTTCTAGGAATGAACTCATAATCTATTTTCGCTGATAAGATCTAGTTTATTCAGTTTTCCAGTGAGTTTCCGACCGGACTGGAGATAGCATCCAGATGCGTTCGATGAAGTGATGTTTGTATGGAAGAAACTTTCACTAATGATTGTTTGGGTGAATTATAGTATTTGTGCCAAAATGTGTGCCATATTGTTAGAGGGTTTTCTTGTTTTATTTTGGTGTATGTATCTTTTTATGACATCTAAATGATTGCCTGATATTTTCAAATTAATAATAGATAATGATATTATTGTGCAGTAATTTAAAATTGTTTCTTATATTTTAATATTGTTTATTTATTTGAAAATTTACCAAAATAGATAGAAATGTAGAAAATAGATTACAATGCTTCTAATAAGCTTATGACTATCTGAACTTAAAATTTTGTAAATTAATAAAAACTTACAAAAATCAAAGTTCGGATGGTCATAAAGTAATGTAAAATTGATTAATAAGTTTCACCGCATGTAATAGACTCCCCTTCAAGTGGAGAAACTGGAGCAGGATATTTTTCAAAATTATTTCAGGGCTCGGTAGCTGTGGGCCTCTGCTGAAGCAATTTTGATGGTGAGGTTGTGGCCATTGGAGAAGCAGCATCATGCGTCATGCCACTTTCGCTGCGGCAGGTTTTATTCCTGATTGATTCATGATCAGCTATTTTGGCAGTTTCCTCTAATACACCAACTCACTGCACCTTGACAGTGTCGTGCAGAGAAAAAATGCAACTATGCCAAGAGGCAGGCTTCAGAATTGCGCTCCAGTGGATTCCCAGCCACGTTGGCACAACAGGGAACAAAAAAGCTGACAACCTCACCAAGAGTGGGTGCCGCCTACCACAGCCACAAATCAAAATATCACTGGGCTCTGCTTACACCAGGATTCACGCAGCAGCTAAGACGTACTTGAAAACATCACAAGAAAACCTGGCTGTTGGAAAGAGATGGCAAGAACTTTTCACCAACGCCATTCCAAAAGACCTGCCTCGACATATCAGTGTTGCGCTGTTACGTCTAACCACGGGACACGACTACCTTCAGGCGCACCTTCATCGCATCGGTGCCCCTTGTGCCAAACAGGAAAGATGGATGGATACCACCTTCCTGCCTGCCCACAGCTCGAAGCATACAATAGCGACCCAAAAACCAGACTCTCCAAGCTCTACTGGTCTGCACGATGCCAAATGGTTGAGTTACCAAGGGCAGGCGTTGGATAAAGTAAAGTAAAAGTAAAGCATGTAATAGACTACAAAATTCAAAAGTTCTAATAAGGGTTGAAAGAAATATGAAAATCAAGAAAAGCCTACTGGCACATTAGCTCCTTAGCTTTCACTAATAATCACATTTTTACCTTTTCAAAGTATGAAAATGTGGCAAAAATGTCTATGTCTGTAGGAAATCAAGTTTTTCAATGGTTTTATTCAATCCATTACATTTTTAAAGCAATAAATCATAAAAATTGTTTTTTATTGTATTATTCAATAATGTAGGGTAGCCTCGAGAAGCGTCTGATGGGGATTCAAAATTGATGCCTCCAATGAAAGGTTAAAATTGAAGGTTGAAATTGTTAATGTATCGTTATTAAAAGAACATTGTTTTTTATTTCTAGTACATTATCGAAAACATATTTTTATAAAAAAATTTATAGTTTCTTCTATCAACCTGCTTATGAAAAAAAGTTACTTGTAAATGTAGTATTAGAAACGATAGAATTGGCTTTTGTGGATATTTACCGGAATATTGGCTCACGTCAGACCAACACTTGTTGCTCTTTGCTCCCACACTTTGCCCTTTTTTGCCTTACACATGTTTATTCATTCATCTACAAAGGCAGTTTATTCACTCAGATAGTGATAACTAATTGTTCAAATGGGATCCTCATTTTTGTCTGAAGTTATCAAAATTCTATATTTAATTTCATTTTTGTTTTAGATATCTTTCAAGGATGAAATAATGGAAGAAATAAAATTCATAATGAGGTGTAAAGGAGCAACAAAACCTTTAAAGAAAGGTAAATCTGAAGCAGGAGATCCTTTTGAAGAAAATTCTGCATCATCACATGGCTTTGAGTTAAATTCAGTCAGAAAGGATCCACTGGAATGATTTGTGAATATTTATTGAATTATATATTTTTTTTGGTATATATTGAAGAAAGTGTTTGTTATTGTTGGAAAAAAACTTAAAAATTTGGTGATATTTTATATTTAGCAGATTAAGATTACTCGTAACACAAAACAAACTGTTTATGTTTATTTTAATGTGATCCTGTTGTTAATTACACAATAAATATCAAAGGAAATTCTAAGGAAATGGATTTTGTGTTATAAATGGTAAAAATATAGTTACAGTTCATTTGAATCTACTTTTTCATTTTTCGGACAAATTAATTAAAGATTTAATAACTGTATTTATGGAGCTAAATGTTTCTTAAAGATAATTTTCAAGTAATGAGTACAAAGTGCTAATCTTCCTAGAGGCTCTGGCATATATATTTTCCAAAATTCATTTACCCTCTAAAATTAATGAGCTACCTAAACTACCTTCAACAATAAAACTGATTTTAGATTTTTGTTGACTGACCAGTTTGAAAAAAATTAAAATTTTAAAATTAAAACATATACTCAACCACTAAAATCACCATCTCTGCATTCCTCAACCACCACCACCATTTTTGTAACAAGAATCAGGATATTTTTGCATTTTTCTAAAGATAGTTAAATAGTAATAGAAATGTACAAGTGTGGTATTACATGGAATGATTATATTTTTATTGTGGCTATTTGGTTTTCTATTTCTTGTGAATAGTTAAAGAGGGAAGTTTTATTGAATTTTGTTTTAAATTTCATCAATAATGTTTAGTTTGTTATTAAAGAAAAGAAGATGAAAATAAAATTTGGTCTATTTTTTGTTTTAAGCACCTGTTTTATTCTCTCACATGGTCCTAGCTTGTTATAGTTAGTTCCTATTATGGCGCATTACAGCTTTCATTTAGTTCTTGCCTTTCATGTATCCTTCTGAGGGATATCACACCCTTCACATAGTCCTTGATCTTCATACAATCAGCTGGGGACATGGTACCCTTCATATAGTCCTGTTCATTCATAAAGCCTCTTAACGTAGTCAAAGCCTTATATATATATATATAAGGACCTCCACAAAGTTCTTTTATAAATCCTGTTGCAATACATCATAGACTTCACATAGTCCTTGATATTAATACAGTCAGCTGGGCACATTACAGCCTCCATATAGTCCTGTTCATTCATACAGCATACTCAGCCACATTACGGATTCAACATAGTCCTTGATCTTCATACATTCAGCTGAGGACATGGCAACCTCCATACAGACCTGTTCATTTATAGAGCGTACTCAGAGACTTTACAGCTTCAACATAGTCCAGGCTCTTAATATATTCAGATGGGGCATCATAATATGCCAGGATCTCCACAAAGTTCTTGCCTTTTAAAAATCCTGTTGCAACACATCGCGGCCTTCATATACTCCTGGCCCTTCCAGTATTCTTCTGAGACACATCATGACCTCTTTATACTTCTGATCTTTTACTTCACAGATCTACTACTGCCTCCAATTCTTGCAGTTCATAAATTGAGCTAGGGCACGACAGTCTCCACATAGTTCTGGCTCTTCATAGATTCAACAGGGCACATCAAGGTCTCCACATAGTTCTGAACCTCCATAGAGCCAGATAAGCCACATCACAGCTTTCAAATAGTTTTGACTCTTTCTCTCTCTCTCTCTCTCTCTCTCTCTCTCTCTCTCTCTCTCTCTATATATATATATATATATATATATATATATATTTAAGATTAAATAATATACACTATTACAAGAATATTTAAGTTATTGAATAATACACTCAAAGCTTTTTGTTGGTTGACATTACCAACATCCTCAGGAATTACAATACAAAGAATGATAAAAGTACAGTAGACATTGACCGGTGCAGGATCTCCAACAACGTTCACGCGCAACCTTCAACTCGGTTCCTTGAGAGGGGAGAGAATGTAGGGGAAGCTATGAGCCACAATGTAATTAGAGAAACCGTATCAAGATTAACAGCAGAAACCCGCGGCCCAACGGCCAAGGCACAGGCACAGCAACCGCAAGCAATGGGTCCAAGCCCCGAACCTCCACTCCATGTGGCTCATAGCTTCCCCTACATTCTCTCCTCTCTCAAGGAACCGAGTTGAAGGTTGCGCGTGTGTGTTGTTGGAGATCCTGCACCGGTCAAAGTCTACTGTTCATTTATCAATCTTAGTATTGTAATTCCTGAGGATGTTGGTAATGTCAACCAACGAAAAGCTTTGAGTGTATTATTCAATAAATTAAATATTCCTGTAATAGTGTATATATTCTAACAGGAAAACACATTTGATATTCTATATATATATATATATATATATATATATATATAAGATTAAATAATATACACTAATTACAGGAATAATTTATTGAATAATACACTCAAAGCTTTTCGTTGGTTGACATTACCAACATCCTTAGGAATACAATACTAAGAATGACAAAAGAACTGTCTAACAAATAAATATGAAGTTACTAGATAAACTTCATATTTTATCTAGTAACTTCATATTTATTTGTTAGACAGTTCTTTTGTCATTCTTAGTATTGTATTCCTAAGGATGTTGGTAATGTCAACCAACGAAAAGCTTTGAGTGTATTATTCAATAAATTATTCCTGTAATTAGTGTATATTATTTAATCTTAAAAATAATTCTAACAGGAAAACTTATTTGATATTCTATATATATATATATATATATATATATATATATATATATATATATATATATATATTTGTGTGTGTGTGTGGTGTGTGTGTGTGTGTGTGTGTGTGTGTGTGTGTGTGTGTGTGTGTGACTGAGTGTGTGTGTGTGTGTGTGTGTGTGTGTGTGTGTGTGTGTGTGTGTGTGTGTGTGTGTGTGTGTGTGTGTGTATGTTTGATATAGCTGGGGTATATCATGACCTTTTTTATTTTTATTATTAAATACAGAGCTATTACAAAGTATAATAATGTTACTCTGCCACCTTATCTTTTGTCTTTGTTTACGATAAATTATCAGCTTATAATCAACAAAATTAATTAACAAAATTTTACAATTGGTAGAGTAGAATATTTGTAAATTAATTTCCAATAAGTTTTTACTTCGCAAACTCGTATTATTGTTTCTTAAAAACACATTACTCGCCCAAACATCCAGTCGAAAGACGATAACCGTCGAAAGTAATCAAATATACTTCTCGCACGCACACGGCCCAACACGCGAATTCATGACGAGATATAGACGTTTTGCGTCATTTCAAGGTGAGCGGTCACGTGTCCAATTTCCCCTTGTCGTTCACAAACAATTCTTCGGTTTGGTATTGATTTTAAATCAGATAAGCAGTGTCGAGACCAGATTGTGTCGCTAATAAATAATGCATGAATAGTTCCTTTAATTCATAAAACCGACTGAATTACGTCGTCCTGATGACGTCTGAGCATGATTTATGCATATTTCCTTTGTGTGTGTGTTTGCGTGTGTGTGTGTATGTTTAAATGATGGTTTCAAGGTTGTTATTGCCTATGAGAGTTTTAAAAGGAATAAGTACGCCCTCCTTGGCACGAGAGAGGAGAGAATCATAACTCACGTGTCTAGGTTGCTTCTTGAGCTACTCATAACCTTAACTTTAACCAATAAAAAGATCCTATATAATAACTCTCGTTAAGTGATAAGAGTAAACAAGTATAACATATAAAGAATTATTAAAAGACATGAGTCAATTTTAGCCCGGAAGATAAAGAGAATCGTGAATCATTGGATCAGAATTAAATCCTTCAACTACAGGCCTTCCTATTCGTTTGGCCAACCTCTAGCTGTTTATCAACTATTGAATATGCAGAACACTTCATAAACAAAACAAAAATCACTTGATTTAATTTAGAGATTTCCTAGAAATGTTTGAAATATTGATTAAATATTTCCAACACTAGATAAGACTGTTACATTCTACTGGCGTTTCATGTGGACAGCTACATCACAACGACACTACACTAGGACGATCACATACCACTATCACTACACTAAGACTATAACATTATGCTAGCGCTACACTAGGACTGTTACATGCCACTGTCACTACACTAGGAGTGCCACGTCCTACTGGCGCTACACTTGGACTGTTACATCACACCGTCATTACATAAGACTATTACAACCTACTGGCGCTACATTTGGACTGTTACATCATATCACCACAATCGACACACTACTAGGATCGTCACATGCCACTATCACTACACCAAGACTATTATATCCTACTGGCGCAACACTTGGACTGTAACATCATACCGACATTACATAAGACTATTACAACCTACTGGCGCTACATTTGGACTGTTACATCATATCACCACAATCGACACACTACTAGGATCGTCACATGCCACTATCACTACACCAAGACTATTATATCCTACTGGCGCAACACTTGGACTGTAACATCATACCGACATTACATAAGACTATTACAACCTACTGGCGCTACATTTGGACTGTTACATCATATCACCACAATCGACACACTACTAGGATCGTCACATGCCACTATCACTACACCAAGACTATTATATCCTACTGGCGCAACACTTGGACTGTAACATCATACCGACATTACATAAGACTATTACAACCTACTGGCGCTACATTTGGACTGTTACATCATATCACCACAATCGACACACTACTAGGATCGTCACATGCCACTATCACTACACCAAGACTATTACCTCCTACTGGGGCAACACTTGGACTGTAACATCATACCGACATTACATAAGACTATCACAACCTACTGGCGCTACATGTGAACTGTTACATCATATCGACACACTACTAGGATCGTCACATGCCACTATCACTACACCAAGACTATTACAACCTACTGGCGCTACATGTGGACTGTTACATCATATCGACACACTACTAGGATCGTCACATGCCACTATCACTACACCAAGACTATTATATCCTACTGGCGCTACATTTGGACTGTTACATCATATCGACACACTACTAGGATCGTCACATGCCACTATCACTACACCAAGACTATTATATCCTACTGGCGCAACACTTGGACTGTAACATCATACCGACATTACATAAGACTATTACAACCTATTGGCGCTACATTTGGACTGTTACATCATATCGACACACTACTAGGATCGTCACATGCCACTATCACTACACCGAGACTATTATATCCTACTGGCGCTACATTTGGACTGTTACATCATATCGACACACTACTAGGATCGTCACATGCCACTATCACTACACCAAGACTATTATATCCTACTGGCGCTACATTTGGACTGTTACATCATATCGACACACTACTAGGATCGTCACATGCCACTATCACTACACCGAGACTATTATATCCTACTGACGCAACACTTGGACTGTAACATCATACCGACACTACATAAGACTATTATCTCCTACTTATACAGGCACTAGACTATGACTAACATCCTACACTCACTTTACGTTCACTGTCACAATATACTGGCACTACACTGTTACTGTAACTGACTCTTGTCACTACATATGGAAGGTCACAAAATACTGTCACTACACGGTGACTTACATCCTACGTCACTACAATTGGAAATTGGACTGTCACATCATACTTGACTACACTATGACAGTGTCATCCTTACGTCACTACACTTGGACTTTCACATTATACTGGCAATACACTATGACTGTTACACCCTACCGTCACTATAATTTTACTGTCACGTTATACTGTCACTACATTGTCACGGTTACATCGTACCGTCACTACACTTAGATTGTCACATTATACTGGCACTACACTATGACTGTTAGGTCCTACCGTCAATACCCATGGACTGTCACATTATACCGGCACTAAACTGTAACTGTTACATCCTTCGGTCACTACACGTGGACTGTTACATTATACTGTCACTACATTGTGACTGTTAAATCCTCTCGTCACTACATTTGGAATGTCACAATATACTGGCACTACACAATGACTGTTACACTTTATCGTCACTATCCATAGACTTTCACAATATACTAGCATTACACTATGACTGTTACACCCTACCGTGACTACACTTGGACTGCCACAATATACAGTTACTGCACTATGACGTTTACGTCCTACAGTCACTACACTTGGACTGTCACATTTTATTATCACTACACCATGGCTTTTACATCCCACCGTCGCTACACTGGGCCTGTCACATTATACTGACACTACACTAAGGCTGTTACATTCTACCGTCACTACACTTGAACTGTCACTATAACCGGTCACTACACTATGACTGTTACATTATTCCGTCACTACACTTTAACTTTCACAATATACTAACACTACACTATGACTGGCATTTACTATCGTCACAACACATCGACGGTCACAATATACTGTCACTACAATGTGATTTTTAATCCGACCGTCACTACATTTCACTGTCACAATATACCGTCACTACACTTGGACTGTCACATTTTACTTTCACTACACTATGACTGGTATTTCCTAACGCCACTACACTTCGACTGTCACATTATACTATTACTACACAATGACTGTTTCATCCTTTCGTCACTACACATGAACGGTCACAATATGCTTCACTACACGGTGACTGTTACATCCTACCGTTACTATACTTTGACTGCCACATTAAACTGTCACTACAAAATGACTGTTACATCCTACCGTCACTACACTTGGACTGTCACATTAAACTGTCACTACAAAATGACTGTTACATCCTACCGTCACTATACTTTGACTGTCACATTATACTGGCCCTACACTATGATTGTTACATCCTACCGTCACTACACTTGGACTGTCACATTAAGCTGTCACTATACTTTGACTGTCACATTATACTGGCCCTACACTATGATTGTTACATCCTACCGTCATTACACTTAGACTGTCACAATACACTTGCTTACACTATGACTGTTATACCCTACCGTCATTACACTTGGACTGTCACATTAAGCTGTCACTATACTTTGACTGTCACATTATACTGGCCCTACACTAAGACTGTTACAATCCACTGTCATTACACTTAGACTGTCAAAACACACTTGCACTACACTATGACTTTTACATCCTACCGTCATTACACTTAGACAGTCACAACACACTTGCACTACACTATGACTGTTACATCCTACCGTCATTACACTTAGACTGTCACAATACACTGGCACTACACTATGATGTTACACCCTACCGTCATTACACTTAGACTGTCACAATACACTGGCACTACACTATGATTGTTACATCCTACCGTCATTACACTTAGACTGTCACAATACACTGGCACTACACTATGATGTTACACCCTACCGTCACTATACTTGAACTGTCACTATTCTATAACTGTTACTTTCAGAATGTCACTACCCGAGACTACCTTACGAATCCTAAGTTGACATTACCATAGATAGAAGAGACTGTATACGTAATATCAACTTAGAGGTTTATTAATTAAATCTTCTTGTTTACTAAAATCTTTAGCCTACCTCTTTATGTTACTTGAGTAAACTTTCCATTCCTCCAATGGGCGTTACCAAGATACAGGTGAAAGAAACACAGATGCTTCCGGGTTAATATCGTTGTCTAAGTGCATTGTTAGACTCGTCACGGGCGTGCCTCTAGACACGATGGATCCCTCGTATCAATTTGTTAATCGACGTCTGTGATTCATTTCGCAAATGAGCGCGTCTGCAGAGAACGATAGCTCAGGGGCGACATAGATGGATGGATGCTTAGTTCCGCCTTAAGGTTAGGTGTTGTACTATATCAATATGTAGCAGTACCTTAAGAACGATGTCAGTAATTGCGATGTCGAGACAGTGTTTACGTAGCACTACTGTAACTTAAATTAAAATTTAAAATTTAAATCCCTGAATTTTCAAAATTGATAATATTAAAAAAATAGTTATATATCTAATCAAGAAATATATTTAAATGGCACAATGGAAAATAACATTCAATATAACTAACAATACAAGAAGTTATAAAATCAGTAATACAAATACATAAATTATCCCTAAATGCCATAATTATAATCACAGGATTTAGCACAGAGTTTAATGTTTTAAACTGTATAGTTTTGTTGTGCAGTCATTATCTTACTAATCTTTTGTGTTGTAATATTCTTGATTATAATAATTCTTGGAAACACTAATTATCCAGTAGAGCGGAACCTGAATTGTGAAATAGTTTTATCCTTTTAAAATACTATTGTGTAACAAAATACCGAAAAATACAATAATGTAGAAAAATACCGGAAATACGACTATGTAATACAATACCAGAAATACAATTATGTAGTCCTAATACAATACAGGAAATACGATTATATAATACAATACCGGAAATACGATTACGTAGTCCTAATACAATACCGGAAATACGATTATGTAGTCCTAATAAAATACCGGAAATACGATTATATAGTCCTAATACAATACCAGAAATACGATTATGTAATACAATACCGGAAATACGATTATGTAGTCCTAATACATTACCGGAAATACGATTATGTAGTCCTAATACGATACCGGAAATACGATCATGTAGTTCCAATACAATACCGGAAATACGATTATGTAATACAATACCGGAAATACGATTATGTAGTCCTAATACAATACCGGAAACACGATTATTTTATACAATACCGGAAATACGATTGTGTGATGCAATACCGGAAATACGATTATGTGATGCAATGCCGGAATACGATTGTATAATATAATACTGGAAATACGATTATGTAATACAATACCGAAAATACGATTATGTAGTCCTAATAAAATACCGAAAATACGATTATGTAGTCCTAATACAATACCGGAAATACGAATATGTAATACAATACCGGAAATACGATTATGTAGTCCTAATACATTACCGGAAATACGATTATGTAGTCCTAATACAATATCGGAAATACGATTATGTAATACAATACCGGAAATACGATTATGTAGTCCTAATACATTACCGGAAATACGATTATGTAGTTCTAATACAATATCGGAAATACGATTATGTAATTCAATACCGGAAATACGATTATGTAGTCCTAATACAATACCGGAAATACGATTATGTAATACAATACCGGAAATACGATTATGTGATGCAATACCGGAAATACGATTATGTGATGCAATACCGGAATATGATTGTATAATATAATCCTGGAAATACGATTATGTGATGCAATACCGGAAATACGATTATGTGATGCAATACCGGAATACGATTGTATAATATAATACTGGAAATACGATATGCCTGCACCAAAGCTTGCTAAAGTGAAACAAACTATGCGTAACCTCAGGCAAGTCATAATTATTGATTTTTAAACGTGAGCTTCTAAAAACCGAATCATATTTCCTATCAACAAGCAGGGTTTTCCTATGTTTTTTGTAAAATCATAGAGTTTTTGGGTATAATAGTTTTTGCTACTGGCATAATCACAGTTTTTTTCGAATATAATATTTTTTCTAAAAGCCTAATCGTAGTTTTTTTAAACTATATACGTTTTTGGTTCAGACCTAATCACAAAATGTTCGAGTCGTTGGTGTCTTAAGATTCGTTAGCGAAATATATATATTTTATTGGTGATAGGTATAGGTAGCCTCGGCTCCAGGGCTCATTCTACATCTATAAAGAGTAGAGCTTAATCCGTTTATGTGGGCCACAGAAGCTTTTTACACGATACACTGCAGTTATACAATACAGTAAAATTACAATAATTTCGGCAGTAGCCTACTAGTGAGGAGTAGTAATTCCACAGGGAGGGGAGGTCGCCTGGTTCCCTAAAGTAGACTTACAAGAGTTGAGGGGCGTCCAAACTCTTAACAAATAATTATTGTACCCGCGTGGAGGTGTAAGGTGACATTTTCTTATAATCGTAGCTCCTTAGGTTTAGGGATAGGGGTGGGGTTGTGTGTCGGAAAGGTACAGTAAATCTCCCATCTCGAAAGTTCTACGAATTCCCGAAACACAAAAATACTCCCTCGCATGACAGCTACTCCGGGGCTAAAATAACGAGAGAGTTGAAATAAAAGTGCTACAATAACCTTAAATATGTGCTACACATTAGAGGTATTCTGTTTTCTGTATTCTGCGTGGGAGTCTTAGTAATTGCTCATTATATTTTGTCAGATATCGTAGATTAATCGAATAAGGTGGTTGAATGTAGCATAAACCATTAGTTTATTTAAAATTTCAAAAACCATAGCCTGGTTGCATGTGGAAAAACCATAAGCTGGTTGAATGTGACAAAAACCATGAACTGGTTGAATGTGGCTAAAACCATTAGGTGGTTAAATGTGGCAAACGCCTTGTGCTGGTTAAATGTGGCAAAAACCATGAGCCTATTTAATATGGGAGAAACCATATGCTGGTTAAATGTGGCAAACACCATAAGCTGGTTTATTGTAGGGAAACCATAAGCTGGTTGAATGTGGAAAAAACCATAAGGTGTCATCATAGTGCGGTAGTTAGTGAATAATTGCTTGAGAGAAGGTTGTGTTTCAAAAAAGTTTATCTTTCTATGAGTAAAATTAACATACGTTTAACCATTATGTGTCGTTTGTGTTGTGACATTTACAATTACTTTATTTTTGTTTAGATTTTATTATTAAGAGTTAGACACACAAAAAATAAAAAGATGGAAGTTGAGCTAATCGTTGTCCAAAATACTTATATTCTCCTATATTTCGTGGAATGACGTCACTCCCGCAGCCCTAAATTCTATTCTCTAACACTTCTAAAAGACGACAGTAAAACTAACCAAAACGTTTAGTAATTGCTTGCCCTAAAATAATGCCAGTAAAAGTGAAGTATTTGCTCCGATCGATGTAAATTACTTTCGCCTTTTATCCTCGAAATAAAAACTGTTCTTTGTTTATTAGCTGAAGGCTACGCTGTAACGTTGTTTACTTTGAACTTACAAGGATTTCATTTCCATCAAAATTACATTTTAAGCAACTTTAAAGAGACTCTTTGTTGTCTTTCTTAGATTGAGAAAATTAATTTAATATAATCTCTAATTTCTTATAAATATTAAACATATTAATTCCACTTTTAAAGTGGAAAATTAATTCCTTTGTACGACCCGGCTGAATAAAGGAATAATGGATATAGCGAAAACAAATTTCTAATGAAATTATTCAAAAATCAGGGTTTGCTCTTGGGCCTAGTTAGAATGTAAATATAAATAGTATAATTATAAATAATGGAGATTACGAGGTACATGTGAAAACGTAAAATAACATATAGATAAAATATTTATTTGGCAACGTATTCATTTAAAAAACAGAACGTCCTGTTGTAGCATCATGCAATAAAAACAAAAATACTGTATTTTATTTTACTCTTTACATTTCAAGTTGAGCTTTTTGCTGATTAATAGTATCAGCATTTTCAAAACGTAGTACTGTATAGCTTTGAAACTACACCAAGGCTGTTCATATAGATTTACTATCTTTAAAAGATTGGTTATGGGTATCATATAGGTCTGATTAATAATCCCTATCCACGATTAAATCATACAAAAACTTTTAAAATAAAACAACCAAATGGGTAGAGGTTATAATTGCTTATTTTATCAGACAGGGAAGGTAACCCTATCCAATCTTTTAAACTTCGTACAATTATATGAACAGTCCTGTTGTAGAGTCTGCTGCACGAAATCAGGCGGATCGCCAGAAATGCAGCGTTGCCACATGGGCGAGTGACGAGTCACGGACAGGCGATAGACTGACAGCCCGAGGCTCGAACTAGGCAACACTGTACACTCAGGGATACGAATTTGTGCTCAGAGGTAAGCGACTTTCGACCATAACTCGCGAGGCCGGTTCCATACGTGGCAACAGAGCTAAACAAGCCACTCGCCCGATTTCGTGCAGTGGACTTTAGTTACATAACTATATAGTACTAAATAGATTTAAAAAATGTTTATTCAGCGAAAAGCTCAGCTTGAAGTAAATGTATAAAATAAAATAAAACAGAGTATTCTTGTTTTTGAAAGTGTTTATTTAAAGTATATATATATATATATATATATATATATATATATATATATATATATATATATATATATATATAATAAGCCCTGTTTTACCTGTAGCGGGTTAATAAAGGTCTTGTTAATGTTAGCATACTAAATTAATGAAAACCTTGAACCCAATAATTTTAGACTTATTCTTGTCTGTGAAATATATAGTCTATTCATTTATAAATAAATGTGTTCAACAAGAAAAACGTATACTACAAATCACCTATACACGCACGCACTCGGGTACACACACACACACACACACACACACACACACACACACACACACACACACACACACACACACACACACACACACTGCAACGTCCCACCCCTTTTATTGATATCCCTTCTCGCAGAATACCAAACTTTGTTGTTTAAAAAACTTATTTATAAACAAACCAAACATCTGCCAATCACCCCGGTTGTTAAACCGTGCTAAAATCCCTGAGTTACGTGTATATTTCCCGCTCATAGGGCCATGCCCAAAACAAGCCTATTCCCGCTGACTACTATTTAAAATCAGTATAAACTCCCCAAAATTGGTTTATCAATTATGTAGGGTCTAGATATAGTCACACATGTCATTTCAATAGTCAGCTGGAAAGAAACACATTTAAAATAATACACAAAATATTCACAGAGTCTTACCACCTGATGATGATCTGCAGAGACAGCAAGGGAACGTGCAAAATATGATCGTGTTTAAATTACCTATTTTAAAAGGCTCCTGTGTCCTTTTAAACACAATCTGCCAGTAGATAAATCTCTGGACTTTTATACAAAAAACCAACTAATCTTTAGGCTAGCTCAATGAAGTTAGTTGAGAGAAACTCTTTAAAAGCATTAGGCTTTAACTATTATCAATTAATGAAATTTAATTAAACTTGTTTACTGATTTAATAATCATTTTCATATTAGTTGGAAAAAGCTAAACAGTTTTTATTGATTATTCGACACAGGATGAAATGCAAATACTGTTGATTTTTATAACATATTTAATGTTATTTATTTAAATAAAAAAGAAAATTTATCCTTTCAAACAAAACACAATTATATTGACAAAACAACTCACTAAATAACTTGTTGTTTTCCATACTTTAAAATCTTATAATTTCCATATATATCAATTACATTTACATAAACATAAAATTATTTCTCAAATTAGACATAATAAAAATTTATCTTCTATATTAAATTGGTAAATTCATATTTATGACACATAATTTTTAAATTTATAATATTCAAAAAAATCTTATTTCCTTGAAAATAAATGGCTCATGGCCAAAACCCTTTGTAAGTTTAATATTTATCATTTGAAATATTCTGATCACATAAATTCATTTTATTAAGCATAAAATTTATTTAATTTTTATAAAGAGTGAAGTCATTGTTTAAGCTTGAATATTTGTTTGAATTTAATAAAACTAACTGACTAAACTTGACGTAATTGGTATCGAATAGAGAAAATGACTTGCCAAAGATGTTCCTGCCGGTCCTAGAGTCCCTCGTCTGGATTCCCTGGTCCTTGGACATCGGAAGTCGCCATCCCTGGTTCGTCGGTGGTGGTTTTCCTCCATTCCCGCGTCCTGGAGGCTGAGTCTGGAGCCTTCATACCTTGGTAGTCCTGAACGTCGGTAGCGTTGAAGTTTGGTCCATCTGGCCTGATGGCGGTCCTACTCGCGGTCCAGCATAGCGTTCCGCGGCACCTCGTAATAAAAATTTATTTCAGACTGTCTCTAAGGTCTTAGAGACCTAGTATATATAGCGGTGAGTTTAACCTACCTCACCCCGCCTGCAATACTTGCTATCTTTGGATTTATTCCTTGTACAGGCAAGTCGGGCGACGAATCTGTTTTAGCTTGCAGAGTTTGATTATCATTTTTGGAACACTGAAAAATGTCTATTTTATTGAAAATGCTGTAACTTTTTTGTTTTTTAAGTTTTTCAAATTTTGCTTTCACTAATGTTTATTCTGGCTTATTCTGGTTCTTCTAAAATGTCGATGAAAGTTCTACGTGGTTTGGTTCTTAAGATAGCTTTTTTAAGCACTTAGAAAATTTTCGCCTCACTCCCGATGGTCAAATTTAGCTAGTTATTACAAATTTATTCTTTAATACTTTTTAATTTAGCTTAATTATTCTATTTATGGTTCTATTTAATTCTTCACTCTTTATTATTTTTATAACTCCAAACTTGATTAATTTAAAAATCAACTTTATTACTTAAAAACATTAAATTATTTATTTCCTATTTGTCACGGTATGTCAGACAGTTACAACACACACACACACACACACACACACACACACACACACACACACACACAAACACACACACACACACACACACACACACACACACACACACACACACACACACTTACACACACACACACACACACACACACACACACACACACACACACACACACACACACACACACACACACACCCACACACATAGACATACCCATACACACTCAGATACACAAACACTCAGACAGACACACACATACACACACACACACACAAACACACACACACACACACACACACACATACAAACACTCACACACACACACATACACATACACACACACTCACACATACACACACATACCCACACTTACACAAACATAGACATACCCATACACACTCAGACACACACACTCAGAAACACACACTCAGACAGACACACACACACACACACACACACACACACACGGTTCAAATTTTAAATCATTAATCAAAAAAGAGACCCATCTCAGAATTCCGTTTTAATTAGGTCTACTTTAGAACCTGTTCCGGCGTTACCATAAGCTTCCCATATCCTGTGTAACAGGGGATCATTGTATTCTTTCCTTACACCTACACATTTCCAGTCATCCTTTTCCTTTCAGGGGGAGTAACGCATAGACTCCTCTCTTTGTATCCGAGAGAAAGAGTAGATACATATCATTACATAGACCTGCTCACCTGAGGCCTCGACCCATCGTATATTTTAAGCTAAGTGGTAATACTTCTAATGATAGATTCGAAGCGGTGATAGTCAGGTATATCAGTGTTAAACCTAAAAGCTAAATGTAATAGTCCTAAGGAATGACATATACCCTCATGCTCATGAGTTGGATTTGTTATCAATTGTAATTTAAGAATTTTCCAATACAGTTTCTTTTAATTAACAAAGTAGGGTTTTTAATAAAAATAGAACACATCCTTAGGAAGGAATGAGAGTGGACGTGAGGGGGGGGGAGACGGACATACAGAAAAGTACCTAACTCCGTCATAGCTGGGCAAAGTGATAAAATATTCAAGTGAATTCAAAATGTGTTTGCATTAGAAACCTCCACAGCGGGGACGAATGAGGCGGCTTATCAGTTTTGAATTCGGATCATTACCACCCCTAAGTTATTAAATCCCACGCAGACAAACTTTGGTGCCATCTATGGTACTAGTTCGGAACAAGAACGGCGTAGCGCTGCTGTCTTTTAAATCGCAACCCCGTATTAGTCTGGAATCGGCCGCCCGTGTAGCAGTCGCCGCGTGTGATTCCTACCGTCAGCATATTGTCCGTTCCTGATTGTTCTTTGGTAAGGACATCTCATATAAATACTTATTCCTTAGATAATACAAGTATACGACTTCAAATTATAAACATTGTTTATGACAAGTATGTAAAAACACTAACATTCATTGTAAGAAGCTGTTACAATTTTGTGTAATTTAAATAGTTAAACTAACTTTTATATTGGAAGTGTTAAATTTGTTGTAACTACTTGGAACCTTCACGTTTACTAAATAAAACCGAAGTAATAATTTAAAAAAGTATTTATATTTATCACTTTAAACGCAATAAAACACAAGAATGTTGTTTATTTTTGTTTAAATATCAAAATGTTATAAATTGATTTTTTTCCATTTTTATTCTCTCAATGTTTACAAATAATTTTAAAATATTTCATACTTTTTAAGTTAGTAATTTAAACGTTTTTGGTAAACTTAAAAATAATAAGTACTACTTATTTTAAATAAACTGTGGTTGAACAATAATAAATAATACTGAAAAAACCTCAAATCACAAATATTTTACTTTAATCTGAAGTACATTTCGGTGATCAAGTAACCATCCTCAGAGGCATAACAACCCGTATTTACTCCTGGTTAGGTTAGTTTAGTCTCAGCCTTTGTTCTGACTCTAAGGATTATCACTAAACGATATGTAGATCAGGTTAAAATGAAAGTTAAAATATTTGTTGCTATGAGGTATTTGAGTATTATTTAAAATTACGAAGTTTCAAGTCAAATACACTATAGAATGTCTCATAATAATATTGCTACTTACTGTTGCTAGGGTTTAATAAAGTTGTATATTTTCTAATTTTAGAATAAATAAATTGACATTCAAGAGCTTCAAGGAAAATCTAAAAGAATCCATTGAAAATTCATTTGTGGTTTAATAAATTATTTGATGGTAAAATTTTAAACCTTGGCGGCCTACAGCTTGTAATATCAACATTTAAGGCCTTGAATAAATACTAAAGCCTTTTAAAATTAATTGCATATTTTACGCTGAAAAATATTACAACCCTATGCATTTCTCGATGACAACTGCAGTTTGTATTTTGATGCGCTCGGTTTTAAACCCTTCAGCCACAATCAAAGCTTACATATATAACAAAATATGAACATAACATTAAAATATTTATTTCAAGAAAAAACTTAGAGTTTATACTTTTTTCCCTTTAAAAGAGAATACAATAAGAGCTTATATTATCGATATTAATACAACTGGCATTACTGTAAGTATAAAAACAACAATATCCAAAGCTGTGAATTGTTAATAATGTTAATAGCGATGTTAACAAAAAACGTAATAGTGATAATGCCTAAAATGTTTAGATTTTACCTCATGCTTTATAAAAACGTGTTTTTAAAAACAAAGTGTAATAATTATGTAGATAAAATTTTAATAGGTAAAGACTCGACTAATTTCCATTTCTTTTTACATTGTATATAAATTAAAATATATAAATTTAATTTACAAAAAAAAAGTTATTTTAAGCGCCTTTGCTGTAAGAAGACACTATATATATATATATATATATATATATATATATATATATATATATATATATATATATCGCAATATGTATTCTTGTGTATAATTAAAGAACTAAGTCAAAATGCAAATACAAGAATTATAATTGAATTTACAATTCAAAGGTTTTCGTTGGCTAACAGTACCAACATCGTCAGGAATATTAAACAATTTAAATTCTTGATTTTTTATATATATATATATATATATATATATATATATATATATATAGAGAGAGAGAGAGAGAGAGAGAGAGAGAGAGAGAGAGAAAGAGAGAGAGAGAGAGAGCGAGAGAGAGAGGGAGTGAGTGAGAGAAAAAAATTAGAGTTTATATATATAATTAGAAATCAAAATGAACGAACATTGGGGAAACAATAATCTTACAAAACTACTTTTAAGATTTATTTAGTCACTGATCAGGAATTGCTCTGAAATAGAACTAATCCAATTCATAAATAACTGAGGCAGCAGATTAAATAAGTCATTCTATCTATCTGTCTCTAAGGCGGATAGATAGTGAAACTGCGCTGAAGTATCGCTAGTCTCTGCTAGGGTGACACGATACGGCGAACGGAGCACCCACTTGGTTTAACGCAACACAGGAGAGATGAACTAACTCTATAAATACGGAACTCACTGGAGGTTTGAATGGTAAGTAGACTGATATGGTGGATCTGTGATGAAGAAAACAGTGCTGAAGTATAGAGAATCTCTGTAAGTGTGGCATGATACAGCGAACATAGCACCCACTTTGTTTGACGCAACACACGAGTGTAGAACGTACAGAATATGCGAAATACTGTAGAATTGAAGGGTGGACAGATATTAAAATTGTGCTGAAGTATACAGTATCTCTACGAGTGTGGCATAATACGGGGAACAGAGCATCCACTTCGTTTGAAGCAACACCCGAAAAAAGAACTTGAATATGCAAAATGCAACACTGACTGGAGATTTGAATGGTGTATAGACAGTCGCGATATGGTGAACAGAGCAACTGCATCGCTTGACGCAACCCACGAGACAAGAACTTAGAGTATATGCAAAATGTAACACTGACTGGAGATTTGATTATTGTATGAAGAGTAACAATATGGTGAACAGAGCAACTGCATCGCTTGACGCAACCCACGAGACAAGAACTTAGAGTATATGCAAAATGTAACACTGACTGGAGATTTGATTATTGTATGAAGAGTAAGGATTGCTGAACAGGGCAACTGCATCGCTTGACGCAACCCACGAGAGAATAACTCCTCTTTA